>WWET01002606.1:45480-68271 GCA_011038615.1 Limnodynastes dumerilii | reverse complement strand
TCTCTGACAGCCACAACTCCAGCATTGGCTAAGTCATTTGTCCCAAGATGGTTAATGACATCAACCTCCCTTTCCTTGCTCACTGCCTTTACAATATTTAAAATGCGATTTTTATCACGTGGAACTATCGCTCCAGGCAAGCACTTCACCTGATTTCTATTTTCGGGTCCTGTTCCCAACTGGATACCCCTAACAATAGAATCCCCCACAAGAAATGCAGTCCCTCTCAGGGATTCCTTTTTCTTACCATCTGGTTCCCTCAACACCTCATGCGCTACATTACCTGTTGAAGTGCTCTCCAGGCCTCCAAGTGCTGCATAGGAGTTACGCAAGGGCAGAGGCTGTGCAATGTGTCCTTGCACAACTGGAACCTTCCTGCATGCATTCCTCACAATAGTCCACCCAGTACGTTTCCTGGGAACTCTCTGAGGCAATGGTGGCATCAAAGATGCAGACAACCTGCCTATCTCACCTTGCATCCTAGCTATCTCATCAAGCAAAAAAGACATCCTCTGACAGATTGGACAACAGCTGAGTTTCCAAATTGTCACCCGCAAAACAGAAGCATCACACCCACTGCAATGCACAAGAGCAGAAATCCTAGAAGGTTTTTTTGATGGAAAAATCAGCAAACTTTGCTTTACCAACAAATCACACAACTACTTTTAAATGGGCCCAAATCCAGTTCAAACTCCAGTTACAACTCCAATATGCTTTGAAAACCAATGCTTAGAAATCCAGGCTATGAAATTCAGGCAGGTTAGACCTTGGGAGGGTTAAACTAAACCAGCTTTATATAACACTCAATGACCTAATCAATTACGCACTACAGAGGATAATGCATTTCCCTGGCACTCCCCTCCTAGCTGACTTATGTGTTCAGACCCAGCCCATACTGAACAATCAAATTTTCTCCCGCCGCCCCCACAATGCGTATATTCAGTCATGCGTAGTGATGGTCATGCGCTATCATATGCAGAGGCGGAACTACCATTGGTGCAACAGGTGCAATGGCACCGGGCCCATGCTGATACAAGGACCCACAGCTGTTATCACCGCACCGCCGAAGCTCCCCACTGGGTTACTTGGGATATCATCAGGGCCACAGCATATTTTTTACACCTGGACCCACAACTCACTAATTCCACCTCTGATCATACGGATCTCCGATCAGCGCTCCAATGCGTAATATCTGGCACATGTACGATCAGAGCGCTCCCACAGCCCAACATACACATGCCATGTGCGTAGATTGGCTGTCATAATAATAATAATAATAACCAGCATTATCATCATCAGTTGTGTGCACTTAATTTACACAGATTTCAGAAATGCACTTGCTAAAAGGCACTAAAACTGTTTATAAATCTATAAATTCTACCAAATGCAAAGTACTTATATCTGAATCAAAGATAGTAGAATTGACAAAAGACAGGAATGGTGTAGTTAATGTGGGCTTAGATGAACAGATAAACTACTTGGAGGCACATAGGTAGGTCAGCACAGTAAAGGCGTGCGCAAGCAAGTGCACCCGATCCAGAGCCTAATACAGGCATAAATAAGCTCTGTTTACATTAAAACATTTGCACCAGCCACAGGTATGTCTAAGTCCAGGTTATGTCTAAGCTCTATGGGTTGGATCCAGACTTAAATAAGTGCTTGAAATTAGTTACTCCTGGGCTAAACCATGGTGATCCAGCCCCTATGACCTATTTCGGACCCTTTTGTTTAAATTTCTTAATACAAATGCAATACTTAAGTTATGAAATCTCTGCTGCATTTTATTTATACTCTAATTTATTTATTTATTTATTTTACAATTTTTGGTTTAAATAAATGTACTGTTTTGTATTCTCTTGGTACATTTACACTGCAACAGAAGTGCTTGCACTAGTCATACCAGTACACATTACAATGTACTTCTATGCCCAGTCTGCTATGTGCTTGTACGCTACTATTCATGTATAGACATCCAGTACTGTAATTCATGTATAGACATCCAGTACTGTAATTCATGTATAGGCATCCAGTACTGTTAATTCATGACTGTTATCAAAGTTAAATTAGAGTTCCGGTGCAATTGATGTTGTTCCAAAGCACAAATGATATTTCATGGAAATAACAGGCAGAGCAGGACATTATATACTCATAGGAACAGGTTGTAAATGATATCACAGTTGGCAACAGTCACATTTATACAGGTCTGCTTTAATAGGTTAGAAAATCAGAACATTTCAAAAACACAACGCCCCATAGGTTTAAATATCTTCCTTGTCTTTTTACTGGGAGTTGGAATATATGTCCAATCTAATGTATCGTTTGGCTCCTGTTAAGACAGTCCAAACTGTATATATGACCAACTGACTATACTCTGAGACACCCCCATTTTTTTAAACCCAAGTATACATTATATAGATACAGGATGCAGAGTTTAAATAGGAGTCTGTTGGTGGGAACAGACTGGGCTGCAGACACATTGCAGGTGGCGGCCCCTGGAGGCTACTGCCGGAGATGTAGGTAAATGCACTCCAAGAGAATGGGAAATAACCAGAGGACAACAAAAAGGCTACTGTAATAATTACTGTGGGCCAGATCCTAAACTACGTATGCGAGCGATTTTATGTTTGCCGCTGATGTAAAGTCACCCATTAGTATTTACTGCGCAGGCACACGGCAGATGTTATGCAACGTAACTCTGAACGTGCGTACCAGCCTAGTATCAACAGCATAACTACGAACGATGGGGCGTGGCAGCCATACGACACCCGTAATTAAGTTTTAGAGGCGGGGTGAGGCATTCAAATCGTACAGTATGGGTGTGCTTAGGCACTTATGTGAGGCCATTACGTACGTCAGTAGTTACGCTTTGAAAAGTTAAGCTTGGATTTGGCAAGTGTAAAATAGCCAAAGTACGTACGAGCAAGGGGAGTGCCTAGGGGAGTGCATAGAAAACACGCTAGTGTATATACGATACGCGATTAAACGTAACAAGCACTTAGGTCTGGATCTATACCAGTGGGAGGAAAAATACAGGCACTCCACAATCACACACTAGGGCAGGAATATGGGCTTGAACACATAGGGAAGGTAGGAGGCAAGGCAATACAATAAACCACAAATATAGCAGAGCTAGATCTAAAGATAAAGCAGATGAAGCACTGAGTGATCTTTGTTGCTGTTGCACTAATAAAAACAGCACACACACAAAAAATGAGGGCGGTGTGGAGGTGTGGATAGAGGGCAAGGGCTGAAAAATGTCCTTACTGTGCAATTAACATACCTTTTTCTCTGACTGGGCTTGATCCAGAGTTTCGTTGATGCGCTGAGCGTACTAACGCACAGCGTATCGGCATGCAATTCTCCTGACACTCCCCCTGTGGCCGGCGTAAATACACACTGTTACGCCGGCTGAAGCCTACCCTAACTTCAGCTGGCGTAACAGTGTGTAAATACGCCGGCTACAGGAGTGTAAGTGTCCTAACCCGCCCTCCCGCCCTCATTTGCTTACCTTCCCCCACCTTCCTTGCCTAACTGTTGCATAGTTACGGCGAGGAAAGCTCCGTCGCCGTACCTATGCAACAGTTAGGGACGCCCGATCCTAAGGAACGGATTTTCCTAACTATGCTGGGCTACATCTGCCCGGCGCATGCGCAGATCTGCAAAAATGCCGATCTTACATATCCACCCGCTGTAAATACGGTGGACGGCGGAAGACTGGATCAGGCCCACACATTACACATCCTGCATACCATCAGAAACACTTCCAGTATGGAGGTCTTGATCAGAAGTATCCACATCTGAACTGGAAGTGTGGTGGGTCATGCATTTATGCAAAAAGCGGCCATTTCCACTCCTTGGCCCTTATCCAGACTTAATAGTGAAATCAATTCTCTGTTGTAGAGGCAAACATATGGATTTAGTGAGCTTAAACAGGGCACTAAATCCATGGCCAGAACCCCTTAAGTATTCTTCATGCATCTCCGTGTGTGCGGGATACTGCATCATATGTAAGAACTTAGCCAAGCCCTTACTCTATGATTTAAATAGCTATTCCCTGCTGAGAATGAACTCTGTATGGAACCCAGCATCGGGAGGCTGCAGACGCAGTACATAACTACAGGCTATATTCGTACCCCACATACGGAAATAACATGACACTATTATGTCAGGTTCCAGCCTCCTGTGAGCAGAAAATGCAGTTTTCATAAGTCTGAATTTGGTCCATTAGTTCTATATATATCGCCTCTAGTATAATTTTCACCTTAAAATCAGTGAAAGATGCTTTCACTTTGTCACCATGATGCTTTATAGTTGGAACCCTGCTCTATGGGCCATATTAAGAGAACTGTTTTCACGGCGATTTTTAGGCACGTTTCAACTGCGCATGCGTAGTAATTTTTTTCACGTAGTATACGTACACTTTACGCGCGTAAGTGCCTCACGGATGGACTAGTGAATCGCACTTGGGTACATACGTCCGGATATGCAACCCAAAAATCTAAAACTGGGCGGGGGAAGGCATTTATATGAAGGTATGTGGTCGCGACTAACATGAATCGCATGCACCGACAGCACCGCCGAGAGAGGGGAGTGTCATGGGTGTGAGGGGGTTTGGCCTGCACCTGCCGTGCGTATAATTGCGTACTTTCAAGGAAACGGTTCTCTGAATACGGCCCTATGTCTACATGATTTGGATATCTTTATGATGTTTTCCTGTACCTGCCTGAATATTTTTCCTATATAAATCCCCATTAATTTGTATGTGTATTATATCTTCCCATGTTTTGCTATCACCATTCAAGGAATTTATTGTCAGATTACCTTTATATAAATTCCCCATTCATTAGTATTCTATGACTATCTGTGTCTGTTGATTCTATGCTATCTGAATCAGGACATGTCCAGCACAAACATGTTTCCGTTTGTTCATATAGAGTTCCCATGGCAATTTTCCATGTAGATGAGTAATTGGTTTATGTTTGATAATACAGTTGTGAATATTAGAAGTACTGATATAGTTATCTTGTTGCTTCTGATTTATTTGTGCCCTAAAGGGATGCTGTAACATTCGCTGACAATGAATAGTTGTAGCATTGAATAAATAACTGTACAGCAATGACAAGCCAGCGTGAGGGGATTATCTATATACAACGCGCTGATTGTTATGTCAAGCCAAGGAACAGATTTAAAAGGAAGAAAAATGAGTCAGATGAGATGAGAAATATAGATCTGAGTGTTATATATAGATCAGCGCTTAAATGATACGAAACTGAAAATAAGTTAGCCAAGCATGACCAAATACATGCATAGAGAATAGGGCATGAACACCAATAGGATGAGGGAGAGGTGGGTCCCCGCTTAGAACGGCCCTATTTCGATAGGGCAGTTTTATCCCAGCCAGTTTCGAACTGGCTGGGATTTCAATTGCATATTCTTCGATGAGGTCCATGGAGCACCGAACTTTCGGTGCTCCAAACAGTAAAGGAAAACACTACCCCAACTATTCCCCTAATTCTAACCCTAACCCTCCCCGCTCATTACCCTAACCCTAACCCTCTCTTCCCTGCAGCCTGACCGTAACCACCATCTCCCACAGCCTGATCCTAATTCTCCCTTTCCTGCAGCCTGACCCTAACCCTCCTTCTCCCGCAGCCTGACCTCAACCCTCCCTCCCCTGCAGCCTGACCCTAACCCTCCCTCCCCTGCAGCCTGACCCTAACCTTCCCTTCCCCATACTCTAGAGAGGTTACTCACCTTTCACTGCAGTTCTGCGGTGGCAGTGGGATAGCAGCAGCGTCTGTGTTTCCGAATCAGAATGGGTGAAATATGCCGATCGGTATACTCACCCATTCTAAAAAAAAAAATATAAAGTAGGCAGTATTCAAAATAGGGACATCCGAAAAGGAACTTTCGGATGTCCCTGTTTCGGAAATCAGATATTTTACGCGGGGACTGCAACCGATAATAAAGGGGCCGGCATGGAGGCTGGATATAATATTAAAGAGGCACCAAAAGACCAAAAGACCCGGAAGACTACAGAAAAAAAACTGTGGTGGATGACAGAAGATTTTTTCCCTGGTGAAGAAAAACCCCTTCACAACAGTTGGCCAAATCAAGAACACTCTCCAGGAGGTAGGTATATATGGGCCTGATCTAGACCTACGCTTGGATGCGGATTTACGCTGATCGTAAGCGTAAAAACTGCCATTTGTACTTACTGCGCATGCGTGGGGCAGATGATACGCTCATGTTACGGTCTGTAAATCTTTGCGTATGGGCGTTAATCGTAACCGCTTCGTATTACCGATCATGGGGGCGTGCCTGCCATACGAAAGCCGTACCCATGCACCGAGGGCGGGGTGAGGCATTTAAATTGTACAGTATGGGCGTGCTAAGGATCGTTAATATGCAATGAATGTACGGACGGCTGCGGGTACGAACACAAAAGTTAGTTAGTTTGCCGAGCGTATGGAAGCTAAACTAGGTACAAGCAAGGGGTGTGGCTATTGCCGTGCATCGGTGGTACTTTTGGCGATAATACGCTACGCACACCAGTGTAGGTTTTGATCAGGCCCAATGTCTCAAAGTCAACAATCAAGAGAAGACTTCACAGAGTGAAAATAGAGGGTTCACCACAAGATGTAAACCATTAGTGAGCCACAAAAACAGGAAGACCAGAATGGAGTTTGCCAAACAACATTTAAAAAAGCCATTACAGTTCTGGAACAACATCCTATGGACAGATGATACAAAGATCAACTTGTATTACAGTGATGGGAAGAGAAGAGTATAGAGAAGGAAAGGAACTGCTCATGATCCAAAACATACCACCTCATCAGTGAAGCATGGTGGTGTAGTGTCATGGCGTGGGCATGCATGGCTGCCAATGGAAAAGGTTCCCTTGTATTTATTGATGATGTGACTGCTGACAAAAGCAGCAGGATGAATTCTGAAGTGTTTCAGGCAATATTATTTGCTCATATTCAGTCAAATGCTTCAGAACTTATTGGACGGTGCTTCACAGCTCAGATGGACAAAAAAGAAAAAAGTTGGGAGGGGTCCTTCTTTGTGGTCAATACATTAAGGGTAAAACTTTAAGATTAAAACTGTAACAGATACAAAAACGTATTTCAGATGTAAGGTCTCATCCAGAGCAGAATGGACGCCCAATGCCATAGTGTATGTTAGTGCTCCTTTCTCCTGAGCATGCTCAGAAATACTGCACACGCTGTTACATGAAATCCATGCTGCTGCATGACACACGTAGAGATAAGGGCACCCTATGGAGGCGTAAGTCACCGAAAACCTGTCCGTGCGAGGGGAGTGTCATGGGTGTTGCAATGCTACATATACACGTGTAAAAACGCGCACTTAGTAAACTGTGAATCCGGACCTAAGAGAGGAAAGTCTGGATCCAGCTCTAAGTCAATAAAAAAATGTTTGTATATTTTTTTAAATAAATTCATTATTTTGTATTGTTTTAGTGCATTCCCGTTGCAATTTAATTGGTTACACAATTCATAACCCCTTTATCCCATATACATTACAGTGCACTATCCTGCACTGGCGCAATATATGTGGTCACGTCGCTGCATTTAGCTTGGCTACTTTGAGTCCCTACACTATGTGCCACACTTGCATAGTAATCCAGGAGTACCAATGCGTGTGCTTTTGGAATGCATGCAGCCCGCACAGGATTTGTGTGCCCATGTATGGTATGCATGTTGCGTGCTAATTTGTGTGTGCTTCTGTATCAGCCCCTTAGGGCCAGATTTACTAAGCTGTGGGTTTGGAAAAGTGGAGATGTTGCCCATAGCAACCAATCAGATTCTAGCTGACATTCTCTAGTATGTAATAGTAAAGTGAGAGCTAGAATCTGATCTGGTTTCTATGAGCAACATCTCCACTTTTCCAAACCCGCAGCTTAGTAAATCTGGACCAGATTCACAACAACTAATTTCCATACTTACTTGCCTAGATATCCGGTGTGAGATACTACGCATGTGTAGTAACTTTTTTACGCTATCTTTAAAGACCACATGTACGCAATCTACATAACAAAATGCTACATAGATAGCGTAAAAAAGTTACTATGCATGTCTGTGAGGGAAATGTGGTTGGCGGTTTCCTAGTGTTACCTTAAAAATTGAATTAGCCAGTTGTTATGAGGGACTAGTAAGTAGGAGAGTCTTAAACTGGAGCCATAGCAACCAAGCAAGTTATTTCTGTAAATAATGATTTCTTCCATGGAAAGATAAAAATCGATGCTGTCAAATCAGTCATTTTCTGAAGAAGGCATGGACCGCAAATGCCATGGGATAACTACTCTCGCCGTCAGTTGTTTCAGTAATGATTTCTTATATTGAGAGGATTTTATTGGTCCTGCGGGAACATCTGTTCTGATCGGTATCCCAGAAAGTCTCCTAACGTTCTGCCAAAACAGAGCTAGCCTGGGGCAGTACCACCACACACAGAGATGGGAACTGCCTGCATATATACATCTCCTGTCGGCCTCCAGCTCCTCATTAATATTATTATCTGGCTTTATCACAAACAAATTTGTACAAATACAATTTTACTATTGGAAATGATAAATACTTCCAAAACTATACTATAAAACTATATTTTATACATAGGTCTAATGACTAAAAAAGACCTAAATGAAAATGAGCCATTTGCAAACTGTAAATGTGAACTTTCACCTGCAAATCTTCAATGGACAAATACAAATATTGAATTTCCTCTTCAAAGGCTGAACAGCCCTGGCAGCCCTACAGACGTCAAAGCCAAACTGTACTGCAATCAAGACTAGTTTAGGGTCCTTGAACTAGTCAAGATCAATAGAATTAGATAACCACGCTCAAATTACATTTGATGAAGGTTTTAAGGAACTTTGATATATAACTCTTCACAGCATTGATGCTAATAAAAGGACCAGATCTAGGCTTACACAAGTGGACGTTTTCCATGCTCTCACATCAAGAAACTTTTGCGCATGTAGCTGAGCGCCACGATCGGAATGCAAGTCACGTAATCCAGTGTTCAGACTTTTAGCATGATGGGTTCTTAGTTGCATTTTGAAGTCACAAATGGTAAGGGTAACCACTTCCAATCCAGTGGATTCAGGGGTGGATGGAAATCTTAAGGTATGGTCAAGGTCTCAGGTCGTTATGCAAGTGATGAGAGTGGTCTACCATGCCCTCACACAGATGCTTGTATACAGTGAGGATGCAGTCCATTATTCCATGTCCATTTTCCTTCATCTGCTGTCATGTGACCTCTATGGAACAGTAGTGTCTGACATATTGGGAGACATTCAACTCCCTGCAATGGAGGCTAATCTATGGACTATGTGATGCACAATACTGTATGCAGGGAACAGGCCACCCCCCCGTGCTCTCCTAGGTGTGGATATTGGAACTGTGCTCCAGAACCTGCCTTAAATGTTCCGCAAGCAACTCTGTGCATTCAGAATATAGGATCATATTTAAGGGCTAATCCCAGCCCTTACTGTACAATTTAATGGCAAGTCATCTCGTACACAAGGTGGGTCGCCCATCTCCTTGCTGTGAACGCACAGACTCTGCATGTACATCTGGATCCAGTCCATAGTCTTTTATTATTCACATTATTACACTGGGAGTGGGGGGCGTTGGAGCAGCTATTAGTGGGGGGGCCAATAATCACAAATGAAATTGTTAACGATTTCCATGGATACAGTAGTTTCCATGGCAATCAACCAATTGTAAATATTGATCGCTTTGATTTTATGCAACAAAGATTGTTTTCACATGAAAACGAGCCTTATCGCTTGACTATGGAGAGATCAGGTTTTAGTAAAGGTATCTTTGCTTTTTATGTAATCTTTGATTACTATATTATGTATCGTGAACAGCAGATTGTAACAGAAACTTTCTAAATACACATGAACTAAACTTTCTAAAAAATTGGGGGAAGAAACCTGCCCCTCAAACTCACAAATACATTATTAAAACCAGGTTTTCTAAGTCAATAAAAATACAAAGATGTTTTATGTATTAAACTAATCAAAAGTAAAAAAAAAATTGAAATAAGTGGATGAAACCAATGTCAGTGTCACAATATACAACATTAAATACAGAACCTTCCTAGAGACAAGCTCTTATACATGATCCTCCATTACAACCGAGTGCCTTGCGCTCAGGTGCGTGAGCGTGGAGGTTAACGTAAGGTCCAGAGATCGGATAGGTGCATATCTTTAGATCGGTAGATTGCCTCCATGCAGTCTTTAAAGATTAGCTGGGGAGGGTGGGAAGCGGTAATGTACGTGCAGACATTGCACGGATAGTTAAGGTAGCCCTATGGCACTCATAAATGCTATAAGGTACCTAAAAATGGGGTGGGATGGAGGCAGGACAGGTGAGTTAGGTGCACATTTGTCCTCACCTGTCACACCGGATCTGTGAATCCGGTCCCAGGACACAGGCGCTACACATGTGGGAGTGAAATGCATGGGGAAAGCACTACCTTCGCTCACACGGAGTCTAAGATTTAACTTAACGTTCACATCATAACGTATGTAAGCCTCCGCTGCGCAGACTTATGAGCACTGTGTATCTGGATCTGGTCCCAAGTCATGCAACCCTCCCACATCAGCATTGACATTTTGAAGCAGGGATTCTTGATGTAATAAGCGGTGTCATGGATGAAGGGGGGGGGTAAAAACATGTTGACAAGTATGGGTTAAGGAATATTTAAATACACTTATAGGGTTAGATTTACTAAACTGCGGGTTTGGAAAAGTGGAGATGTTGCCCATAGCAACCAATCAGATTCTAGCTCTCACTTAGAGAATGTCAGCTAGAATCTGATTGGCTGCTCCATTTTGCGAAATCTGAGATTAGGGGAGGTGGGCACGCTTACAGAGTTAGGGCCCTAAATATACGCAACTAATACACATAAGATGCGTATATTTGCGGCCCGATCGCCGACGGATCTCTGAATCAGGCCCTTTCTCACTAATTCAGACCCAGGGCCAGATTTACTAAACTGCGGGTCTGGAAAAGTGGAGATGTTGTCCATAGCAACCAATCAGATTCTAGCTCTCACATTCCTATTACATATTAGAGAATATCAGCTAGAATCTGATTGGCTGCTTTTGGGCAACATCTCCACTTTTCCAAACCCGCAGCTTAGTAAATGTGGCCCCTAGACGTAACTGCTTCTTTATAGACTATAACTGAGGGTCAACATTTCCGGATCAGGTTGAACATATTTCACAAAAGCTTTGTCCAAAGCAAAGTGGTGATTAATAAATGCAAAATGAAGCCGTATATATAAATCTCAGATGTCACCAGCTGCATAATGCGCCACATGTGAAGATCTGCTAAGTGTAGCCTGAAATATTTTTGTAAACCCTGCTGGCTTTAAGTGCAAAAAATAAGCTGCAGAACATTTTATTCTCTTGCGTAGCAAAATTGAGCACTAAGAACCCAGAATACTAAGTAAGTCATCTCTCTGCTTGTAAGCTGCGGGAATTAATAGTGGTTTCAGTCAGTCATATTTTTAAGAAAGTGACTCATTACTGTCCTTATTCCACTATAAACTACCATTCACCGTGTATCCCTAAGCTCTGTGTGAATAGAATGCATTCAGACTGCTGATAAAACTTTCTTTATGTGACAGAGAGAAGAGATTTAATCAAGATAAAATGAACACCACATAGATAGATAGATATAAGGGTTGTTGCTCACTTTTATCCAAGGAGAAATAGCTCATAATAAAATGATTGACCAGAAATGCAGACCATTCAAGTTTTCCCAGCAGGAAAAGGTACACATATACCATGCTTGGCACTTACAAACATCTCACAAAAGCTGGGTACACACTTATCCAATATGCATCCAATCCGATCTCTGACAGTCCAGGTGGTCAGACCTAAGTGTGTACACTCACATGATCAACTAAATTACAAGTGTACACTAGGATTGCTGACTATTGAAAGATCCCAGAGGGGCCGTCTCGCCCCTTAGTTCGTAGTTACACTGTTGATACACGGCTGGTACTTATGTTCAGAGCAGAGGCGGAACTAGCGAGTTGCGGGCCCAGGTGCAAAAAATATGCTTGGTCCTGATGATATCCAAGGTAACCCGATAGGGAGCTTTGGCAGTGTGGTGATGATGGCTGTGGGCCTTTGTAGCAGCATGGGCCCCGGTGCCAATGGTAGTTCCGCCCCTGGTTCAGAGTTACTTGGCGTAACATCAGCATGCGCAGTAAATACTAATGGGCGATTTTACGTCACGTTAAATTGCTTGCGTACGTAGTTTAGGATCTGGCCCGTCATCTCTAGTGTTCCAGGGGATGGGCGAGGCTTGATGGCATCATCAAGTCCCGCCCATCCCCAGTAACTCTAGGGAGTATAGTGGGTCAGGGCTTGTGGGAAATTTGGCGGCTGACCCGGGATACCAAATTTGGGAGTCTCCCGGATATTCCGGTAGAATCGGCAACCCTCGTGTACACTCTTGCAACTGGTTTGTCCTGTTCTTTTCCCAATTCTGGCATTTAGCAGAACCTTATTTTTGTGTTAGTCACAGGCAAAGATTATAAGAGTTTGTCAGCAGAGGCAGGCAGGAAATCTGCTGTGAAATTGGACGTGTGTATCATAAATGATTGTATGTGTTAACTTGGTCTGCTATAGGATTTTATAAAAAGCCTGGTCCTGAGCTGGATCTGAACAGAGTTGGACAAGTGTTTACCCAGCTTCAGGCCTGGAGTTTGTAGGCTGTGGGACAGACCAGGCAGTTTCAGTCTGTACAACTCTGGAACAAGCTAGGCAATAATTCAACATATGCACAGCATATCAGTCTGTACGTGTATGTGCAGGGCGGTCCCTATGTGCGGACCGGTGACAGGTGACGTGTATGAACAGTAAAGTCACATCTGTTGAGATTCCTGCATATCATTCATTGTTTTGTTTCTGTTTTGGTCTGATCACATGACTATCCTCCTGGTTCTTCTTCAGGTACAGCTAATATCACTCCTTGATCTAATTACCAGATGTTTTCTGTGTCAGAGCAACAGCTTCCAAACCTGCTTACTGTGTGTCCTCGTGTTTATTCGTATGCTGCTGATAGTTTCATGCTGCAATCTGTTTTTTCTGCTGTTCAGTCATGTGACCCCTTCATATCACCTGGTGTCCATTTCCCATGTTCACCATTCTCCATCTGATGTCTGGTTCCAGTTACCTTTGACTGCTACCGGCCCCTGAGCTTCCTGTTCTCTGTATCACTATTGTCCTCCACACCTTGTTCTCCATACACGGAGGGCCGTATCCAGAACTACGCCGGGCAGCAACGTAAGATCGTCTAAAAAGACGATCTGCGCATACACGATCGGGCGTCCGTAGCTTCAGCGTAGTAACGCTGGAGGGGCGTCCCCCAGCGTTACTACGCGGGAGTTAGTGTAGGTAGGTGGGGGGGAGGGTAATGAGGCTGGGAGTGTGGCGTTAACGTATCAACGCCGCCGTCCTAGCGTATTAACAGCCGCTTACGCTGGCTGAAGTTAGGGTAGGCTTTAGCCGGTGTAAGTGATTGTTCATACACTGGGGCAAGGGGGGAGTGTTGGGGGAGAGAAGCGATGGCATGCTGAGCGTTAGACTGCTCAGTGTACCATCGTAGGTCTGGATCAGGCCCAAAGACCCTATTCATACACTTGCTAATAGCCTGCAGCCAAGTCCATCCCCACCATTAGAAGCTCTGCTAAATACTTGTCCCGGAGTTAGATTCAATGCCTCTGGTCTGGTGTGGTCCGTTTTCAGGCCTGTGTGATTGTGGTTTGTGATTGCAATCTCTGCACATAAGGAGAGTGGTTACCTTTTTGCACATGCACTGGTTGGAGGGGGGAATGGTCTACCCCTCTTCAAACCCTTGATGTAACCCTTGAAGGAGTGTATCTCCCTTCCATCATTTCCCTTCCAAAATAATTGACAAGAGGTTAAGCAAACCTTAAAATAAAACAGCAATGTCAATTGATCTTGACAGAATTTACTGAAAATGACAAAAAATGCAAAACAAAAATATAAAATTAACTAAGATCAAATCCTATATGACCGCAAACTGTATATTATATTGTTGTGGAAAACTTTTATGAATGGAAACTAGGGGCTCTATTTACTATCATTAGCGCATTGAACGCTAATGATAGCAATCAGGCTCGCTGTGCCTCACAGCGAGCCTAGCAGGACCGCTTGAAGTATTTATTAATACTTACCCCTCCGGCGAGTTCCCACGACGGCCATCCAGCCTTTCGCTGACATCGTTCGGCTATGGAGTCCCGGCACATGCGCAGTAGCTGCCTTTTGGGACTTTGAAAATTTAAGTCTCAAAAGACAAGATCACTGCGCACGCGCCGGGATCAGAGCCAGACGCGGGCCCAGTCAGGTAAGTTTTAAAACTTCGGTTTTGTATTTTTTTGTGTTTTTGTTTTATTTTATAGGTTTATTATATAAAATATTATTAAAACTAGTTAATATATTTATGTCATATTTTTATATTTTTATAACTTAGATTTTAATGTTTTTTTTTTTTACTTATCTGTATTCCAGCAGTCTCCTGACATGTACCCCCCCCTGTTCCTCCCCCTAATAACAGCTATTAGGGGGGAAGAAAAGGTGTTTACACGGGGAGACCGCTGGAATACTTACCCTGACGTTTTTTAACGTGTCAGCGTGGATTGTTAAAATCTGCGCTGTCACTTAGTAAATGGCGGTCCGCATTCATTAGAGCGGGCCGGCGATCGGAACCATTATTGCTATCGTCGCCATGGTTTCCATGGCAATGATAGCTTTGTAAATATGGACTTCTTCAATTTCATATGATAAAGCCCGTTTTCACACGAAAACGGGCTTTATCATATGAAATTGATCTTTGTAAATAGAGCCCTAGGTGACAATGCACAAGCCTCACTACAGCTGCTGCAGTTCCTGCTAACCTACATGAAGTTTCTACAATTACAACTACTGTTACAATGGATACAGCTGAAATGCTGTGCTCCAGGTATGGGCCCCCTCATGCATGCAGGGTGTTTGTTGATAAATTCTTGACCAGTAGATTGTTAGGCTGTGGGGTGGGGGGCAGATATTCTTTTGCTTTGATGTTCTTTGTCATCAAATAAATCCCCCTCATTTTCTGTACCTCCAAGTCAGGCGCGGATTAACCATAGAGCGATCGGGGCGGTTGCCTCTGGGACGCACACACACACACAAAGGGCTCCCACACACATCAAGTCTGCAGCTCTCTAGGAGGATGGATGTAAATGATTGATGTCCTCCTCTTAAATACACTGTTCCGCAGCCGCGATAGTGCTTTTAGGAGGAAGATTGCTGACATCCAGCCCACTGGACAGCTAAGGGAGCCTGTGTTATTTTGGGTGTTGGGGGCTCCCACAGTTTATTTGCCCAGGGGCCCCCACAAACCTTAATCCGGCCCTGCCACAACATTGTCCCCAGCTCATATGATCACTTCAGTCATCTAATTATGAAGGCAGCAGTTCCTATTACTTATGCACAATAGCATCACCAGAAATTCCTCTGCTCCCTCGTGCTCCCATCATATTACAGGGGCAGTCTTCCCCTTTCCCTGCCCCCTCCCCCCTTCCCTATTCCAATGCCCCATACTTGGAACATTTCCTTTAAATCAATACTGTTGTTATCATTGTTATCATCATAATAATGTGTTGTGAAGCAAGCATAGATCATTTTGATGTAAATAATGATAATGCCAATTATATCTAGACAACTGAAACTTCCCCATTATACAAACGATTATTTAAACAAGTCATCATAGTAGACAAGGTGGATAATTAATACTGAATGCCTGGAGAGTAACAATGAATCACATGCAATTTTATTTAAGGCACAATACAAAGATAACACAAATACATAGACAATCACACGTACAAAGCCGATGCAATTATACGACACACTTCCCTGTATTGTTTCTTCAATTAGGTTGTAGAGCAATTTGTCCCTCTTGGGTATTCCATTTATGAAAAGCAACAATACTGAAACTAATCAATAATCAACTTCTTTTCATCTAAACTAACTTATACTTCTTATATAAATTCAATGCATGTGTATATGGATTTCATTCAAACCAATAGTGCTGGTCAATATTCTGATTAAACTCCCTATCGCTGATGGATTGTCAGCTATCATCAAAACAATGAAATAACTTATCTAAAATAACTGACAGCAAACAAATTAATCTCTTATTTTACGGCTGCTTTTATTTTAATAACAATGAAGGCAAAATCTAAAGGTGGCAAAGTAAAGGCAGTTATAAGTCTCAAGTCTTCAAACAAGTAGTAGATCATGCAAAAGCATAAACATGAAAGCTCACCCGTCAAGGTGTAGCCTTCAACAATAAGTGCGCCTATTGCATGCGGAACATATGAGAATAACGCCAATTGTGTTAACAAACATACAAACAAAGGGCTGGATCCAGACTTAAGTAAGTGCTTGAAATTAGTTACTCCTGGGCTTGATTTCAGGGGGAGCCAAAGTAATTGTATTCTTTGCATGCAGGGATATATCTTTGAATTGCTTACTGCACACAGATACTGACCAGCTTTACTATCACACTGTTATTTAGACTTGGGATAGGAAACATCACCTCTCAACTCTAATACTGTTTGCAACAGATGAAATAGGACTCCCCTGCAATCAACATGGTTTAGCCCAGGAGTAACTCATTTCAAGCACTTAAGTCTGGATCCAGCCCCATGATATTATGTAGTGGTTTACAACTTTGAACAATCATTTGGACCACTCCTAGACAGACATAGGGGGAACCTACAAACCGCACACAGAAAGGGCCTTGTCAAGGAATTGAACTCATGACCTCAGTGCTTTGATGTAGATGTGCTAACCACTTCAGCCACTGTGTTGCTCTATTTATGACCATACACACAAAGCTATACTGTAATAGCTGGTCTTCTACCATGTGGGGCATCTGCATGAATCTCAGTAAGGGAGCTAGCTCCAATACATAACAATTCCCCAGTAATCTTTATACTGTAGGTTAAAGGAAACCTTTCTACCCCCACGATGGGCAGCTACTTTGTGGTTAATCCCAGTAGTCCAGAGTTTAAAGCCTAACTAGTCACACAAAGGCACTCCTATGCTCAGATATGGCCAGTACCAAGAAAATGCCATAGCCACCTGGGGAATGGTGGCCACTTATAAAGAAATCGTAAACACAAATTTACAATAAGATTTGCAATTCGATCAATTCATTTTGCTCATACTTACATTTATGGTCACTACTTTTTCCATAAAAAGGCGTTAAAAAAAAATAATAATTTCCCATGTGTGTCATGGATTGGGTGCTGTATCTGCTGTAACATTGGACAGTGTGTATCATGGATTTGGTGCTGTATCTGGTGTAACATTGGACAGTGTGTGTCATGGATTGGGTGCTGTATCTGCTGTAACATTGGACAGTGTGTATCATGGATTTGGTGCTGTATCTGGTGTAACATTGGACAGTGTGTGTCATGGATTGGGTGCTGTATCTGCTGTAACATTGGACAGTGTGTATCATGGATTTGGTGCTGTATCTGGTGTAACATTGGACAGTGTGTGTCATGGATTGGGTGCTGTATCTGCTGTAACATTGGACAGTGTGTATCATGGATTTGGTGCTGTATCTGGTGTAACATTGGACAGTGTGTGTCATGGATTGGGTGCTGTATCTGCTGTAACATTGGACAGTGTGTATCATGGATTTGGTGCTGTACCGATACGCTGTGCTTTAGTAAGCACAGCGCATCGGCGTAGGTCTGGATCAGGCCCTTGGTCTCCATAAAAATGGCCATCTCCATATGCCTTAATGCAGAAAAATGTAATTCTGTCATTGTACTATAATGACTTAAGGGGAGATCACCCACTTTTCAAGGAGTCTATCTCTCTCCCTCTCTCTCTTTCTCTCTCTCTCTCTCTCTCTCTCTCTCTCTCATTAGGCCTGCAGCCCTTCTTTAACAGAACGGGCAACCTAAATTAATCTCTTCATGTCACATTGAGTTGCAAATTAAAGTCCTGAATTAATGAGCTCAAGGAAAAACAATATTAATTTTCTCTTGCAAATAATGCTAATTGATTGCTATCAATTTTATTTTATCAGCTGCAAGTAATGTATACTAATTACATTACATATGTGAGAGTGCATATCAAATGATGTCTGTCTCCAGTCCTAATCAGGAACCCATTAACTTTATTGAATCTTAGGACTTAATTTGTTATAAATGTCCCAAAAAACAAGGTATGTTATATATTGTAAATGTGCAAATGTCAAAAATCTGGCGTATAGGTGTATATTAAGAGGGTGTGGGTCCCTGCTAAGAACGGCCCTATTTTGATTGGGCCGTTCTCTCCCAGCCAGTTTCGAAATGGCTGGGATATCGATTACTTATGCCTGGATGAGGCATAGCAATCGATCTACAGAGCTCCGAATATGGTGCTCCGATAGGTAAGGCTATAAACTACCCCAACCCGTCCCCTAATTCTAACCCTAACCATCCCCTTCCATTACCCTAACCCTCCCTTCCCTGCAGCCTGACCCTTACCCTCCCTTCTCCCTAGCCTGACCCTAATACTCCCTTTACTATAGCCTAACCCTAAGACCCCTCTATCCCGCAGCCTGACCCTAACCCTCCCCTTCTATGGTCCTAACCCTCCCTTCCTAAGCGCCTATCCCTAACCCCCCCTAATACTAAAATGCCTCGAAAAAGGTTTACTCACCTCTCCGTAGCTGTCATCTGGCGGGTCTGCGAAAATGAATGGGTGAGTATACCGATCAGCACACTCACCCATTCATAAAAGAACATTTTTAAAATGGTCCCCTATTCGAAATAGAGACAGCCGAAAAGTCACTTTTGGCTGTCTCTATTTCGCAAAGTAGAACCAGAGACTGCAACCGCTTTTTAAAGCACCTTTAAGAACTTTTGAAAAAATACAACAGTTTTTACCTAATCAAAATGCTGGGACTAACCTTAAACTGTGATTTACTTTAATTTGTGGACTTTACCAGTGACTTTTTTTACCCCTATTTTTTGCCTTTTTTTGGTATATATTATTTACACATTGCATCAATTTTTTGCATACTTTTTATTTTTATGTATATACATCTGTCTGCTTTATACACTTACCTATTGCACAGTACGTTTTATATCAAATACTAATTTAACTTTCATTAGCAATTTAAATCTGTTTTAATATTTTTACAATCCTGTACTTTATTAGAGATTTTTACTCCAATTTTTATTAGCACTTTTTGAGTTTGTTCAATATTTTTCCGTTGTGCACTTTATCAGAGGTTATCACTTTTAACAACATTTTTTGAAAGATTTGTGATATATTGATTCATTGCACTATTGAGCACTTAATTTTTGTTCATTTTAACATTTATTATATTTAGTTATTAATAGTTTTATCTTAATTATTGCTCTGTTGTATTAATTGGGTTATTGCCCAAATATTTATCTTAATGGCGCCCAGCACACCCACCTGTATTATATTGTATTGTAACACTACTCAGTGCCAGGGACACTGACCACTTGCAGTGCCGGAGCCACGTTATTAGTTATGGGTGTGGTTTGTTGGTACAATGGTCTGTTTTGTGACTGTTTAATGGCAACTGACAGCAGCATCCTAGGTAGCATCCTAGTTACAGCCACCCAATAAAGAGAGCATCATAGTGACAGCCACCTAGTACAAAGAACATCATGGTTACAGTCACCCAATACAGAGAGCATCATAGTGACAGACACCTAATACAAAAAGCATCATAGTTACAGCCACCCAATACAGAGAGCATCATATTTATAGCCACAAAATACAGAGAGCATCATAGTGACAGCCACCTAAACATAGAGCATCATAGTTACAACCACCCAATACAAAAAGCATCATAATGACAGCCACCTAATACAAAGAGCAACATAGTTACAGTCACCCAATACAAAGAGCATCATAGTGACAGCCACATAATACAAAGAGCATCACAGTAGCAGCCACCCAATAAAGTGATTGCCACCCAATACAGAGAACATCAGAGTGACTGCCAGCTAGTATACAAAGAGCATCCTAGTGACCTCCATTTTATACAAAGAGCATCCTAGTGACCTCCATTTTATACAAAGAGCATCCTAGTGACTGCCACTCATCATTGTTAACATCCTAGTCCTCTTTAAACAGGCTACCAGGCAGCCTACCAAGAAAATTCCCTGTAAACTTTATGGATGGTTAATCCACCTGTGCAATCAACTAGCAATAGTGCACCTTAATTGAAAACATCAACTGTAGTGTATATCATGTGGTTCGATGCTGAAAATGCAAAACAAGTCACTGTAGAAAAACACGTCTCACTGCAAAATTGAAATGATGCAACAGAACAGCTTGTATCCATCTGCAAATCATATCATTGTCATTCAATGACTTGCTCTGCAGAGGCACATATGACATGAACCCAAGTAACATGAAATATAGAAAAACTTGAACACAGAGTTACAACAGTAAACACCCTGTAATAAATAATAAGTGATTGTGATACCCATCATTAAATTACAATAGGTACAACTAACAATATGCTTTCAAGTTTTCTGGAGCATAATAACTACTTTGTGTATTTAGTTGATTTTTTTTCTTATTATTATTTTTATAGACACAAGCAGGGAAATAAATCAATTTTCCTCTGTGTCAGTTGCCCCTTTACAGTTTTATAACAAGGTGTACTTTTGTAAGATTTTAATCTGCATACATTCAGGACTGCAAGGATTTTCCAAATCATTTTTTAATGGCATTGCAATTTATAGACAGTAACTAATTTCAAACTTCATAGCACTTGGCTTTTATGATTATTTGAAATCATTTAAATGCAAATGAATTTCCATAGAGAGAAAACATCAGTGGCCTTGAGTGGCAACTTGTAATAGAACTGCAAGCTAAAATCACAGTAGGAATTTGAAACAGTCTGATAAGGGTTGACAGGAGGTCTGTATAAAAGTGTTTGCCCAAATCCAATTTACATTTCATTTCGCCTAGTATTCTATTTACTCATATTGTCACTTTAATATATCTTATTTATTTAATCATACAATAAAAATAGCGCATGCATAATGGTTCCTGAGCACCAGCAGTATTAAAATTTCTAAAACGATTATGATTTTAATTTATAGCGGTTCTTATTTCTGTAATTGCAGAGAAAAACCGTGTTTCTAATTACGTTATTCTTAATGCACAGTTATCAGATGACATTTTGTTCTCCTAGAAATGATTGTTTATGGGATGTCATTTTTATTCAAATAAAGCAAAAAAGTAAACTCATTAGGGCAAGATTTACTAAGCTGCGAGATTGGAAAAGTAGAGACCATACCAACCAATCAGATTCTATCTGACATTCTCTAGTATGTAATAGGAAAGTGAAAGCTAGAATCTGATTGGTTTCTATGGGCAAGATCTCAAACCCACAGTTTCGCAAAAGTGGCCCATTAGAAGAGGTTTTACAATTTGTTTAATAATATTTAATGAGCGGATCCAGAGTTTGAAAATAATAGGAGAACAGGTGGAAAGTTACATCTGGACTAAACCGTGTTGAATTGCAGAGAAAGTCAAATTTGTTTTATATTTTGTATGCAGGGAGACTTTGCTTTTGCTTATTGCACACAGATACTGACCAGCTTTTCTTTTACACTGTTATTTAGACTCTTGTTCAAGTGTAACTCTCCAGCTGTTCTCCTTTTATTTTCAAACTCTGATTCAGATCTTTTTCTATTGTTTTGATTTACTTTCTCTCCATTAATGCACTGTGTTTGCAGGGGGTTCCGTTCGCAGCTGTGAACAGCCATTTTCGACTTAAACACAGCTAATTGTCGCCTGTGTGTATTTTAGAAAATGGGAGAAGGGGAGACCTAAGGTTAGGCTGCGGGGAGGGGATGGAGCCTAGAAGGGGAAACTGAGGGGGAGTCTTAGTGTTAGGCTGTGGGGAAGGGAGACGTTGGGCCAGATTTACTAAGTTGTGGGTTTGGAAAAGTGGAGATATTGCCAATAGCAACCAATCATATTTTAGCTGACATTCTCTAGTATGTAAAAGGAAAGTGAGAGCAAGAATCTGATTTATTGCTATAGATAACATCTCCACTTTTCCAAGCCCACAGCTTAGTAAAGCTGGCCCTTAGGGTTAAGCTGCGGAAAAGGGAGTCTTAGGGTTAAGCTGCAGGGAAGGGAGACTTAGGGCAAGATTCACTAAGCTCGATTTGGGCTAAATGGCCTTAAATCGTGTGATTTTTAGCTTAAAAATCGCCAAAGTGTATTCACTAAGCTAAAAATCACACGAATTTCCGTTTTTTTTAATCGCGGGTCCAAAACTCGCGGTCCCGACTTTTTTGAATTACAAACATAGGAAGTTTGTAATTCACTAAAGACGATTTCACCGGGATCGCGGTGAAATCGCCTTTAAATCACAAAACATGCATTCGCCTCTATAGAGGGGCGAATGTATGTTTTTTGGCCGATCGTGACCATTAAAACACATGTCTGTATAACAGACATGTGTTTTTGTGCTTAAAAATCCAAAATGCTGCATGGCTGCAATGTGTAGCCATGCTGTACTCATTGAATTACAAGGATCAGCAATGGTGATCCTTGTAATTCTGTGCATACAGCATGACTACACTTGTAGCCATGCAGCGCTCCGTTTACAGTGTGTGTCCAAAAAAAAAAAAAAACCTAACACAGACATTAACCCCTACAATTCTTTA
>WWET01002606.1:17348-31613 GCA_011038615.1 Limnodynastes dumerilii | reverse complement strand
ACTGGGAGGTGGAGACACATGATGGGGATGCTAGGCGCTGGATACACATGATGGGGATACTGGGTCCTGGATACAAATGATGGGGGATGCCGGGTGCTGGATACACATGATGGGGATACTGGGTCCTGGATACACATAATGGGGGATGCTTGGTGCTGGATACACATGATAAGGATACTGGTTGCCGGTAAGACATGATGGGGATGCTGGGTGCTAGATACACAAGATGGGAATACTGGGTGCTGAATACACATGATGGGGGATGCTATGTGCTGGATACACATGATGAGGATACTGGGTGCTGGAGAGACAGGATGGGGATTATATATCTATGTATAGCGGAGACTAGGACACTATGGTATAGTGGTGACTATGATTTGCATTGTTTTATTGTGGTTACAATTGTTTTGTATGATGACGCTTATTATAATCTAGGATTGTCACTGGTGTCAAATTGTTAAACAAAAGGGCGCAAAATTTAAGTTCACAGGGGGGCGCAAAACACCCTAGCACCGGCCCTGAGTGCTTCTGTATATAGAAGTTTTCTTCAATTTCTTTTGGTGTCATTCCATAAAACATGAACATCTTTTCTCTTTGAGAAGGTACAATTCTGTGTATGTATTCTGACTCGTCTAGACTTAAAAGGAATGACACATGACTCAGATTTGCTTAATTGAGTTCAGAAGTGGGCATTATCTCTTTATGCGTACCCCTGACTGACTGAATTTATCTGTGTGAGTCGGAGTGAATACTACACATGTCTGCTTAGTGTGGCCCAGTAATTGTGCACCTTCAGCATCTTTTGCTTTGGGATCCAATCATTTATATAAAGTATTTTCTTTTATTTAGCAGCTTTTGCATGCATTAGGTTAGTTATACCTCTGATAGTAACTGGTTGTGCCACCCTTGGCTTTGATGAAAGCTTTTACTTGGCACAGCATGCTCTCAATGTGTTTCTTAGCCAACTCTTTGATTCTATCATCATGATGCCAAACCTGAAAAAATTCTAATTCATTGTTCATATACTGGTATAAGTATTTTCTCAGTAGTAGTAATCCCATTTAAATGTTTAATAGACAGCTATATATATATATAAAAGGAAATGTTACTTTCTCCATCCTTTACATTCAATTTCTTTTTTTTTCTTTATTTAGTGACCCAAAAGATAAACTAAAATGTAAATGGCATGAATGAGTTTGGAGCCTTTTCACACTTATTGACTATGGCATAAATAAACCCACTCTGATTGGCTGATTGGCTGCTTGCCTGAGAGGACATGCCACAATTCCTCCTATTAAATAGTGTCTACTTCAGCTCTTATCCAAACCTGTAACTTTTGGAAACCATCGATGCCAGCAGGACACGTGTTTGTGTTACTTTTAAGTACTTACTTTGATATTACAGTCCCTTTTTAGCCTTATTTCAGTTTTCCTCATTGAATACAATCAGTGTGACTGCCCTAAGGTTACTTCAATTATTCTCAATGGCTTCAGTATAGAAGCACAGTCAGGTTTGTAAACAGCATGCCAGATTTACTGATGGCTGTTATTGGGCTCTGGAGATGAAGCCAAACACTTTTCTTGCCAGTTTTTTTCCCCCCAAACAATAAGAAGAAAAATTCTATTAGTTTCCATGGAAACACTTTATTCTCCTAGATGCGGTACAGGTTTATTCTCTCTCGCTTTGTAGCTGAGAAGAATATATATTTACTGCTTACATTCAGAGAATACAAATTGACTCATGTTATTACACTGATTATCACAGCTATGTATTATATATAGGACATGAATAGTAAAAATAGTTAAATAATTAGTGTGTGTGATTTGTGCATAATACATTTATTACTAGTGTTGATAAATGTATAAAAGTGACAGATTTTAAGTTATTTTTATAAGTGTTGTAACCTCTAGAATGGGTATGTCAAACTCAATACCCCAGTTGGGACAAACAATCAAAGTCTAAGAATATGTGGACAGCAAGAAAAATAAAAAGGCTCTCCAGGCTCCCCAATATTCCCCATCCTGTGTCTCCAGCCTCCCCAATATTCACCATTTATGTGTCTCCAGCTCCCCAGTATTACCCATTATGGCTCTCCAGCTCCCAGTATCCCCCATCATGTGTTTCCAGCTCTCAGTATTCCCCATCATGTCAATCCAGCGTCCCTAGTATGTTTCTCCAGCCTCCCCAGTATTCCCCATTATGTGTCTTCAGTCTCCCCAGTATGTTTCTCCAGCCTCTTCAGTATTCCCTATCATTTCTCTCCAGTCTCCCCAGTATATTTCTCCAGCCTCCCCTTTATGTGTCTCCAGCTTCCCTAGTATATGCTTTACTTATCATTGATGTCTTCTGTCTCCTGCTGCTCTCCTCCACAACGCTCGCTCTCTTCTTCAATGTGATGCTGACGTGACCTTGTTACGGTACACTGGGATTACCTGAGTCAAGAACCGGAGTGACTGCAAGGTAAGAGAGGTAAGGTTACGGCACTCCGGGTTTACCTGGGAAGAGTACCGGAGTGGCCATATGACAGGAGCGGTGTAACGAGGTCAGCTACCAGGGAACGGAGACTTTGCTACCGGGTCGTTTTCACCAGAGCCCCTGAAGGTGGGGATGGATTTGGCTGCGCCCCAGTAACAGGTCGTGCTCTTTTGAACCAGACTCGTGGAAGAATGAAAGGAAACCCGAGGTGGATACCGGATAGTGAAAGACAGTAAGGACGAGAAAGCGGGATGCAGACCAGACCGGAAGGGACCAGCCTGAAACAAACTACATGTAACACAGAACCAGGCACGACGGACAAGAGGTGCATCACTGGACTGGACAAGATGGACTAGGGCTTGCATGCACACACTCATCCGGCGAGACTTCCGAAGAAGTAACATAAACACACACTCCAGGGAAAAATAAGGAAGAACAGGGAAGGTGAATACAATATGGGGGAAGAATGAGGGACTAGAAAACAGATGGTAACCGAGGCAAGGATAAACAAGGTAAATGGTCAAACAGTAATCAATACACTAGGCAAAAGCACTAGGCACACAGGTATATCAGATCACAGAACTGGCGAGGCAGAACTATAACCGGCGCAGAGTGATGACAGAAAGGGTCTCATATAGTGACTGCTGTCCAGTGATTGGACAGCCACAAGCCAGCCTACCTAATTAGCAGGCGTTCCACTGGAAACGGGGAACGCATAACTAACAGCCCGGCAGAACGCGCGCCTATTAGAGAACAACGTGAACGTGGCAGTAACCAGGACGCCGTAGCTAGGAAAGCCATCGGCAGGGGAATAAGGTACAATGGAGCAAGGGAGACAGCCAGCACACAGCTAGCCGTTACACACGGCAGCTGTAACAGAACTAATGTCATGTCTGCGTCATTTGCATCCCCCCCCCCCTAAACGAGGGGTTTTGATACCACTAGGCCTGAGTTTCCCTGGAAACTTTTTATGAAAGTCTCTCACTAACCGGTCTGCGTGTAGATTCCTTTTAGGAATCCAAGATCTCTCCTCAGGACCATATCCTTTCCATTGAATAAGGTAGTGAATCTGGTTCCTGACTTTTTTGGAGTCCAAAATTTCTTCGATCTCGTACTCTTCCTGACTGTTAAAAGAAACTGGTGGAACTTTGACAAGATCCGATTGATGAAATCTGGACAAAAATCTGGCGGGTTTAAGGAGAGACACATGGAACGTGGAAGGAATTTTAAGACTTCGGGGTAATTTTAATCTATAGGCCACTGGATTGATTATTCTGATAATCTGAAAAGGTCCAATAAAACGAGGTCCTAGCTTTCTGAATGGTTGCTTAATTTTGATATTTTTAGTAGAGAGCCAGACTCTGTCTCCCACTTTGAACTAGACTTTGTTCTGAAGGCTGTGGTAAGTAGACAATGGTTAACTTTCCACCAAATGACCTTCAAATTTTTAATCATCCCCCTAACTCCTGGATGTGGGGTAGTGGCAACAGGGATGATGGAGTTAGCTCCAAAGAATGGCTCACTCTTTCAGTTTGACCGTTGGTTTGAGGATGATATCCCAACGACAAGTTGACTTGTACTCCCCAGACTCTTACAAAAAGCTCTCCAAAATGACTCCACAAATTGAGCCCTGGTCTGAGACAATCTCCATGGGCAGCCCATGTAATCTAAAGATGTGTTTCACAAAAAGATTAGCCAGAGTCTGGGCATTGGGTAATCCGGGTAACGGGATAAAATGAGCCATCTTACTGAACCTGTCAACCACCACCCAGATAGTGGTATGACATTGGGAGTTAGGGAGATCTGTAATAAAATCCATGGACAGATGGGTCCATCGATGTTTGGGAACGGGTAGCGGAAGAAGTGGCCCATAGGGTGGTGAACGTGGAGTCTTGTTCCTGGCACAAAGAGAACATGAGAAGACAAATTCTTGAGTGTCTTGTAACATGGAGGGCCACCACACCGATCTGGATAAGGCTTTCAGCGTCTTCTGGACTCCCAAATGACCAGCAGATCTGGAGGAATGATTTTCCAGGAGAACTTGTTTTCTGAATTTTTCTGGGACAAAGCCGGCCAGTGGGAGTTTGTACTGGAGCTTGCGGGTAGGAGGAACCATGGGTAAGGGAGGTAGGGACCACGTTGTGGAAGAAAAGACCGGGACAAGGCATCTGCTCGATGATTCTGAGAGCTGGGCCTGTAGGTGATGATAAAATTGAAGCGTGTAAAAAACAGCTGAGTTTCAGATCCCGAAGCATTGGGCCGAAGCCGGAAGTAAAGTCGGCAATTCTTTCTGAAGATATGGAACTGACTGCGATCTCCAGAGAATTTATCAGGGAGGTTGACTTTAATGTTGGAAGCTGTTGCTGGTGTAGGAGGGGCAGGGGCAGCGGGCCTGTCGCGGATTCAGGCGTTTAGCCGATTCAATGTAGGCTAGATTCTTGTGGTCCATAAGAACCATGGTGACATGAACCGAACCCTCCAACCACTGCCTCTACTCCTCGAAAGCCATTTTAATGGCTAGCAATTCCCGATTTCCTACGTCATAATTTTTCTCTGTGGATGAAAATTGTTTAGAGAAGTAGGCACACTGAAAATACTTGCAGTCTTGAGGGTCCTTTTGGGACAGAACTGCCCCTGCCCCGACATCTGACGCATCAACCTCAACGATAAATGGAAGTTCTGGATTAGGGTGTCTGAGGATGGGTGCGGTAACAAAGGCGTGTTTCAAGGCTTTGAAAGCCCTTACAGCATTTTCTGACCACTTACTGGGATCCGACTTTTTCTTGGTCAAGGCCGATACAGGTGCCATCAGAGTAGAAAAAGACTTCATGAACCCCCAATAATAATTGGCAAATCCCATGAACCACTGGATAGCCTTGAGATCCGTGGGTTGCTTCCATTCCAGGATAGCCTTTACCTTCTCCGGGTCCCTGGCAAATCCTAAGGGAGAAATTACGTACCCCAGAAAGGTTATCTTGTCAACCTCGAATTCGCATTTCTCTGCCTTGGCATATAATTTGAACTCCCGGAGACGGGCTAGGACTAGTTTGACATGTTCCCGGAGTTCTTCAAGGGAGGGAGAAAAGATGAGTATATTGTCAAGATAGACCACTACGAATTTCCTCAAAGAATCTCTGAGTACGTCATTGATAAAATCTTGAAATACCGCTGGGGCGTTGCATAACCCGAAAGGCATGACCAGGTATTTGTAGTGGCCTGAGTGGGTATTAAAAGCCGTCTTCCATTCATCTCCCTCCCTGATCCGTACCAGATTATAGGCTTCTTGGAGATCAAACTTAGAATAGATAACCGCTCCCTTGACCTCATTAAATAAATCCGCGATTAATGGGAGTGGATGTGTGTTTTTTACGGTGATGCAAATGAGCACACGGTAGTCAATACATGGTCTAAGGGATCTGTCTTTTTTCCCGACGAAGAAAAAACCAGCGCCAACCGGGGATTTGGAAGGGCGGATAAATCCCCTCTCCAGATTCTCTTTGATGTATGTGTCCATAGCTGCTGATTCAGGTCGGGAAAGGGAAAAGAGTCTATCCTTAGGTGGCTTGGCTCCAGGAGCGAGTTCGATGGCACAATTGTAGTGTCGGTGTGGGGGTAGTACCTCCGCTGCCTGCTTGGAAAAGACGTCCGCGTATTCTGCATATTGCACTGGAATTTTCTCCACTGAGATATGACCTATCCGGATAGGGTAGGAGATGCAGGTCTTCTCACAGTTCTCACTCCACCTGACAATTTCCCCCAAAGACCAATCAATAGAGGGATTATGAAGTTGGAGCCATGGATGTCCCAAAACCAGTTGGACTAAAGAACAGGAATTTGATAACTTCTGAATGACAGATATCGACGGAAAGCTGTATGGGTTCGGTCTTCAGAAAGATAGGTCCTTCCGATAGTGGTTGTCCATTCAAACCCACTGCGAAGACGGGAACATCCAGCTTCTTAACCTGGTTATTCAGTGACTGGACCAGCTCCATATCCAGGAAATTCCCAGCAGCACCGCTGTCCACGAATGCGGACAGTTGTTCTTCGTGATCCCTAAGGACCAGTCGGGTTGGGACCAGGAGCGAATTTTTAGAGGAGACTAGATGTACACCCAACCAGAGCTCCTCGCGAACCAGCTGGGTTACTCTTTTCCCGACGGCATAGGTTGCTTCTTAGGGCATGAATCTGCCCGATGGGCTTTTCCTCCGTGGTAGAGGCATAATCCTAGCGTCTGTCTACGGGCTTTCTCTTCTTTGGAGAGCCAATAAGAACCGATCTGCATTGGTTCTTCTTGTGACTGAAACTCTTGTGGAAGATGAATCATGGAGAAACTTGCTGAAGAATCTTTCTTCAGACGGTTTTCCTTCAGACACCGATCAACTTTGATCACAAGACTCATGAATTCCTCTAGAGTCCTAGATGCAGGAAATTGGACGTTGGCATCCTTTACCCAATCAGAAAGCCCATATGAAATTGGCTGCGGAGGGCCGGATCATTTCAGCTGCAGTCGTTTGCTCAGCAGCAAAATTCCTCAGCTGTTTTCCTGCCCTGCCGCAAGGAACGAAGTTTCAACTCGGCGGTAGCAGTTCTATCTGGATCCTCGTAAAGCAAGCCTAGAGCTTCAAAGAAGGTGTCAACAATCTGGAGTGCCGGGTCCTCTGGGCATAAGCTGAATGCCCAGGCCTGGGGGTCCACCTGGAGGAGTGTGATGACCACACCAACTCGCTGAGTTTCAGATCCCGAAGCATTGGGCCGAAGCCGGAAGTAAAGTCGGCAATTCTTTCTGAAGATATGGAACTGACTGCGATCTCCAGAGAATTTATCAGGGAGGTTGACTTTAATGTTGGAAGCTGTTGCTGGTGTAGGAGGGGCAGGGGCTCGAGGAGCCACTGAGGTTCACAAGGCCGAAATGATTTCTCCCTGATCATTGACTTTTTTGGTTAGGGTCTGAACCATCTGCCCCAGGTTGGATACCTGGGAGATGAGGGCATTGATGGCCTCGGCCATGGAGGGTTCCACCGGGTTTTGCATGAGTTGGCCGGTTATTATGTTACGGTACACCAGGATTACCTGAGTCAAGAACCGGAGTGACCGCAAGGTAAGAGAGGTAAGGTTACGGCACTCCGGGTTTTCCTGGGAAGAGTACCAGAGTGGCCGTATAACAGGAGCGGTGTAACGAGGTCGGCTACCAGGGCACGGAGACTTTGCTACCGGGTGGTTTTCACCAGAGCCCCTGAAGGTGGGGATGGATTTGGCTGCACCTCAGTAACAGGTCGTGCTCTGTTGAGCCAGACTCGTGGAAGAATGAAAGGAAACCCGAGGTGGATACCGGATAGTGAAAGAAGGTAAGGACGAGAAAGCGGGATGCAGACCAGACCGGAAGGGACCAGCCTGAAATGAACTACATGTAACACAGAACCAGGCACGGCGGACAAGAGGTACGTCATGGGACTGGACAAGACGGACTAGGGCTTGCATGCACACACTCATCTGGCGACATTTCCGAAGAAATAACATAAACACACACTCCAGGGAAAAATAAGGAAGATCAGGGAAGATGAATACAATATGGGGGAAGAACCAGGGACTAGAAAACAGAAGGTAACCGAGGCAAGGATAAACAAGGTAAATGGTCAAACAGTAATCAATACACTAGGCAAAAGCACTAGGCACACAGTTATAGCAGATCACAGAACTGGCGAGGCAGAACTATAACCGGCGCAGAGTGATGACAGAAAGGGTCTCATATAGTGACTGCTGTCCAGTGATTGGACAGCCACAAGCCAGCCTACCTAATGAGCAGGCGTTCCACTGGAAACGGGGAACGCATAACTAACAGCCCGGCAGAACGCGTGCACGTGGCAGTAACCAGGACGCCGTAGCTAAGAGAGCCATCGGCAGGGGAATCCCCACAGACGGGCCGCGGGACTCAGGTACAATGGAGCGAGGGAGACAGCCAGCACACAGCTAGCCGTTACACACGGCAGCTGTAACAGAACTAATGTCATGTCTGCGTCATTTGCATAAAGCAACCTGGTTTCTGCTATCAGCCGCTGCAGAAGTTATACAGGAGGACAGCTGAAAGGGGGTTTGTCTTGGCTGTTCTGTGTAACTGCTGTCACAGGAACCCCCCTTTCATCCACAAGCGGGCAATGCACTGGCCCTGAATCTTATCCAGTGGTCCACTGGTTTCACATAGTAATATGGAGACACAAAAAATATGTGTTTGGGCCATGCATGCAAAGAGTACAATTAACTTGACTCCCCCTAAAATCATCATGGTTTAGCCCAGGAGTAATTAAGTTCAACCACTTAACTAGGTCTGGATCAGGCCCTTAGTGACTGCTATGCACCCTATTTTTGTACCCTAATTGTATATTATTGACATTGTAATAGGGATTTAATTATTCTTATTTGCTTTTGGAGGACCTGAAAAGGTGAGGGTTCTGGGTATAAGTGGAGCAGCAAACAGTAAGGAGCGCAGGACGAGTAACTTTTCTTGAACTATTTTACGCTATCTATGTAGCATTTCATTATGTAGATTGCGTAGATGCGGTCTTTAAAGACCGCATGTACGCAATCTACGTAATGAAATGCTACGTAGATAGCGTAAAATATTTACTACGCATGTGTAGTAGCTTGAATCGCAAAATTAGGCACATATGGAAAAAATTTGTTGTGAATGAGTTGTGAATTCGGCCCCTAGACAACAGGGTAGATCATCCCCTCTGCTCGCCAAAACTCCATAGGGTGGGCGGGAGGTGTCAATTTTGATATTAGAGTATGGGCTGACTTAAAGACTTATTTGTGGATCAGCGGTCATATGGATGCTATTACACCCTGGAGGCATCATGCTGTATACAAAGCACACCACTGATATACAGCAGCAGGCGGCAAGTGAATAGCAGCACTAGCTCTCAGTTGTAGCTGTTCATAAACAACACTGAGTGCTGAGCGCTGTTTATACACAACTTATCAGCTACTAATGATCAGTGCATGCTCAGTTCAGACATCAATCTGAGCATGTGCAGAACAGAGAATGGAGGAAGAGAGAGGGCCACCAAGTAGGGTTTGCTCTGGGTCCCTCCACTGCTAAGGAAGGTCCTGATCACATGAGCTAGATGAATGGGAACTGGACTGCAGAATTCTCCATCATACAATTGTTGTGTTAGCCAAGGCAATGGCTGCACATTAGGGCAATATATCCATAGCACTAACACATAGGGAATACATAATGTGGGTATTAGTTATGGATATGGAAGTTACAGCTTTTGAAAACAAAAATAATGTGTAGTAGTCCATTTATTACTGGAGAGCTATAGCCTCAAGGTGTTGGTAAACATTTACTAATAAGCATTGTGTTACACATTGATATTATGGGACGCTGGGGCAAACAAGAAGAAATCCTGGATTTGCTTAAACTGATCCTTAGCAGGTAATGAGACTCTAGTGGTGCAGTGGAGTTGTTATACCTACTTATAGATCAGTGCCAAGTCACAGAGGCTTAACTGAGGCCCGATCAGATCTCCAGCTCTATACACTGGATTTGTTACAGACAAGTGGATGGATAGAAACTAAAATACACGGTGTATGTAACATCAGCCACTTTCACAGAAGCAATTATATGATTCTGACATTCACATATAAAAATGTTTACTTACATTTATAAATTAGGTTAATGCTCACAACATGGAAAACATAAATTATGTTTTTTATGAGGCTATTTTTTCAGGCAAAACAGAAATATTATTACATTAACCATGACTTAGGGGTATATTTACTAAGGGCGAATTTTGCCTACAAAATTAATTTGCCGCGTCTCGCAATGATTTTCATGCGCTTTTCATTGTGAATTCACCGTATACACTAACTGGCGAATTAGTGGTGATTTTTTCAAACTCACGAGAGATGCAGCGATTTATGGACCCATTATTCGTGCCGAATTTCAATTCACAGGCGCTGTGAGTTCATAAGAGCTAAAAAAAATGCTGATCAAGGTCAGTGTATGCAAACTTTAATGGTATTTTTTTTTTTTTTTGGTGTGATGGCAGCCAAGAAATAAGTAAGAAAAAATGAAAAATAAACATGTTGTGCAAATTATGATTACAAATACGTTATGTTTATAGACCGTACTTATCTTTTGTATTTTCCAACAGGTTTCATGGAAGCCGTGTCCATCGAGCCCCAACTTGAAATTGACCCTGAGGAGACAGATCCAAACATCAGGGAGTTTTACCTTAATCTTGAGCCTGTATTGTCTCCAACACAGGCACAATCACCACCATCACCATCACCGCCACCACCGCAGACAAACCCCCAGTAACCTCATCGTATGTCTTTAGCCCATTATTACCCCCCATTATATGTCTCCAGCACCCCAGTATCAACTTTCAACCAGTTTATTCCTGCATCATGTAAGTTTTTAACTTTATTTATTGCTTAGATTCTGCTTGTATATTATGTTGTTTCATTTGACAACGCTCTTATTGTGTTATGTCCCTCAGTGATATATAAGTAAGGCCTAAATGTTACACATTCATGTCCACACATGTTAACCTGCTTGCATTAGTGAATAAGGCACACTTGACAAAGTTTTTCAGTGTAGAGTTTTTATTGTTTATGTACAGTACATAAAGGCTGTTTTTTATTTTTTATTTTTTTAATTACAAAAGTTAAATTAAATTAGTCAGATATTAACCACAAAAAAATTATTTGTTGTCCTTGTTTCAATTTTTGGTTGTAGCATGTCAAACCCAAGGCCCTCACAGGATTCTGCGTCAGCATCTGATACTGGTGTTGTTCCGCCTGCGAAGACCAAAAGTGGGCGGACTGTGAGGTTTACTCATGCTGAGAACAGCGTCCTGGTAGAGTCTGTGGTGCCTAACTACAATGAGCTACTGGGTCAGGATGCAGCAAACACCTCTTTTGTGCGCAAACATCTGTTGTGGCAACAAGCGGTGGATGTGGTCAACGCTGTGGGGCCCTACAAGAGATCGGAAAAAAATTGTAGGCGACGGTTTTCTGACATAAAGATTTAAGTCAAGAATAAAATGTCTTTAGAAAGCCTGGCAGCTCGGAGAACTGGGGAGTGGACCCCGAAAAACAATATTGTTTCACCCCTATGAGGAACTTGTGAAATCCATCATAGCAACAGAGCTAATTGAGGGAGACAACGTACAGGATACAGATGCTCCTGAAGGCACTGGTAATTACATCACCAATTAATATACTTAAACAATAATAATATGATGTAAGTGTTCATTTATGATGTATGAATTCCTTACCTTGTTTTAGTTGCAGATCCTTCCCGTCAGGAGGAAAGTTCCGATGAGCCCATGGAGCAGGCCCAGTTGTCCACACCTCATTTTTTGGATCAAGGTCAGTGTATGCAAACTTTAATGGTATTTTTTTTTTGGTGTGATGGCAGCCAAGAAATAAGTAAGAAAAAATGAAAAGTAAACATGTGCAAATTATGATTACAAATACGTTATGTTAATAGACCGTACTTATCTTTTTGTATTTTCCAACAGGTTTCATGGAAGCCGTGTCCATCGAGCCCCAACTTGAAATTGATCCTGAGGAGACAGATCCAAACATCAGGGAGTTTTACCTTGATCTTGAGCCTGTATTGTCTCCAACACAGGCACAATCACCGCCATCACCATCACCGCCACCACCAGCAACAAGAAATCTGCGCAACTATAAGGCGCATTGAGGAGGTCCAAACCGTCTCTAACAAATCGGTCCATACAACATTACGCCGTATACTTTCTTCTGTGCGAAAGGGAATCACTGTAAATCAGCAATTGCCTACGGCGGGAGGCAAACACGCTGTTAATGCACCAGAATGCCCAATAGTAGCCCAACAACAACAACAACAACAGCAGAACTTATCTTCATCATCGACATCTGCTGAAACGAGTTTGGAGAGCACTCCTGTCACCACAGCCTTAAGTACCCCCATCCACCGTGGACCATGCACAAGGGGTGGCCAAGGGCGGCAACACCCCACTACACCGACAAGACATTCCTTGAGGAAAAAAAAAAAAATTATATTAAAAAATATTGTTGTTTTGTTTCATTGAAATAACATGTTATGTGCCTTTAATTAACCAAAAAAGTTTTGCTTCTATTGATGCTAGCATATTTTCTTCTTATCTTGAATAAAAATTATTCAAGGATGTTTTGTCCTACATTCTTATTATAAGTAACATACAATTAGATAATATAATACCAAACAAACATAATAGTACTATACTTGACAAACATAGGTTTTTTATTTTAAAATAAAACATTTACAAACCATGGGGTAGATCCAGAACTACGTTTGAAGTACGTTTAATCACGTAGCGTATTTTCGCGTGCGTACCTTCTATACACTCCCCTAGGCACATCCCTTGAATGTACGTATTTTGTCAAGATACGCTTTTCAAACCCTACCTTAACTTTTGCCAACGTAACCACAGTGATCCGCACACGTACGTATCGCCAACACGTATTTATGCAGCTAAACACGTCCATACTGTACACTTTAAATACAAACCCCCGCCTACATAACGTATTTCAGACGTATTTTGGACTCCCGTAAAATTGACACGCCCACACTTAAGTATTAACGTGAAATAAAGGAAGAATTTGAGAACATAAGCGCTCCTAACCCTGCAAAGCCTTAATTGTTCACCAGGGGTGTCTCAATAACCCCTAAAAGGACTGTGGAAAAAAAGAAAAAATAGTGAACAATACCAGGCGCCGGGGTGAGGTTCACCTAGGGGAATAGCAATAAAGTTTATAACAATGACAAAATATAATTCCAATAGATAAAAAAGAAAAATCTAAAAAACCATAAATAGAGATCAGAGTATTGTATTAAATAAATAAATAAATAGTCCGTGGGCAGTGTAAATAAATGCATAAAATCCAAGTCCATATGATAAAATTCGGGTGATCTTCCAAGTGAGCCACACATATGCAATAAAAACAAAATAACATTTATTAGTACATCAAACCAAAAGTGTGTAAACAAATGAACAGGGACATCATACCAGGAAGCGATGGAACAGTGGGAACGCCGCCGCCGCAGATGTAAACCCGGGTAAGCGCTTCAGCCGCGGTCTCCCTTCGGTCCTAGGGTGATGATGTCACTGTCAGCTGGCCGGTCCACATGTGTCTCCTTCAGGACTTGTATTTACGTTACACATATTTGAATGGCCCATACGTTCACAATTACGTTACGTTACTGAGCGTATTTTCTATGGTGCGCATGCGCAGTACTTACCAAAAGGCGATTTTATGTCTCCGCCACGCGTAAATTCGCTCACAACCGTTGTTGTGGATCTGGCCCCATATCTATACATCTTACATTCCCCTATGTACTTGCATGAAAATGTATTCATAATTAAGCTTTCCCTATTCTGCCTCCCCCCCACAGTCAAAAACACATCTCCCGATAGTAAAGGAGCTTCTTGTTAAGTGTCTTCAACTGCAATAAAGTCGGGGGCTTGCTGGTTAAGGATGACATTATGCAGGAGACAACATACAAGCACAATGTCTGCAACTTTGCAGGAGAATAAAGCAGCACGCCACCAGATTTAGCAAGGCACCTAAACCTAGATTTCAACAGCCCAAAGGTGCGTTCTATCACTCCTCTAGTAGCAATGTTTGCCGCTTTATATTGTGTTGCCCAGGAGTTTGTGGATTCAGTAGTGGGCTTAACAGCCAGGGTCGACACCCATTAAAATTCCTACACCTGATAGGCTGTCCAACCACCCCCCCCCCCCCACAAAAAACCCC
>WWET01002606.1:1479-14806 GCA_011038615.1 Limnodynastes dumerilii | reverse complement strand
GGGAATGATAATAGTGCCTGTTCATATAAATATGAGCTCTCTGCTTAGGTGATCTCAGCGGTATGTGAGTGCAATCTATAGCACCCAGGACATTGGGGAATCCTGAGATACTATATAATGCCTGCTTCTGAGCTTGCCATTGTGACTCCTGGCTGGGGAAGCTGATAACTGTCAGCACAAGCTTTTTTAAGTGCACTTAACACATGATCTAAGTGACAGGAAAAACTCGGCTGTGAAAGTCCAACCACTCTCCCAGTGCCTGGAAGGAGCCAGTAGCAAGAAAGTGGAGGACACACATTCATTTTTGCATCCCAGGCAATGCTTTGGACCTAGCTGTTGGTGGGTCCAAATCCCTCCTCACCTGCTCATAGATGCTCAGGAGGTTAGCTTGGTTGAGCCTAAAGAGCTGCACAACCTCCTGGTCAGACAGGGAGTCCAGGTCCATACGCACATGAAACACACGAGGATGATGTATGATGCGCCATGTGCGCTGAACCTGGGGCTGGTGATGGTCACTCTCCGCCTCACTCCTATGTGTAACTGCCACAAGGGCAGCCACACAAGCATTCAGAACAGAAACATGACCAATATCCAAACCTGCCTCTATCATCTCTGTGAAATAAACCACATCTGAGTGGGATTAAGGCCTGCCTTTTATAGTACCTATATGGCTATAATCACTTAACATGGTGATTTTTCCCAAATTCGCATGTAGGCAAGGGCGAATTGCTAAACGGCGATTTGATGACCATTTTACTGTGAGTTTGAGAAAGCGACCTTTGTGAATACAGTGAGTTGTATGTTTATCACAGTGGCGATTTTATGGACAGCGATTTTCCTGAGGCATCAACTCACGTGAGTTTAGCTTTAGTGAATACGGAGATTTGAAATTCACATCAAATTCACGCAATTTGCAGCGATTTTATAAAATTTGCGCTCTATAAATATACCTTTTAGTGTTATATGTCCTTGTTTTACTGCGCACTTACAGTAACACAGATTATATGTCCTTTATTTCTAAACATCAGTTACACATGATGGTCCAGATTCACAATTACGTAGTTTTCATAGTCTTTAGAACGCGCTTACGCAATCTACGTACAGAAATGGTACGTAGATGCATAGTAGCTCAATTCTTAAAACAACGTACATAAGACGAAAACCGGTTGCAATCTCCAGTAAGAAAATGTCATTACCGAAAAAGGGACATCCAAAAGTTCCTTTTCGGATGTCCCTTTTTCGAATACTTACCTTTTTATACTTTATTTAATGACTGGGTGAGTATGCCATTTGGCATACTTCACCCATTCACTTTCGCAATCCGCGATATCCCTCCGCCACACCGTGATATCCCTCTGCCACACTGTGATATCCCTCCGCCGCACTTCCAGCGCAGCTTGCCGGACCAGAAACAGGTGAGTAAATTATCTGTGCGGGGTAGGGAGGGTTAGGGTCAGGCTGTAGGGGAGGGATGGTTAGGATCAGGCTGCAGGGGAGGGGGGGTTAGGGTCAGGCTGCAGGGGAGGGAGGGTTAGGGTCAGGCTTCAGGGGAGGGAGGGATAGGGTCAGGCTGCCAGGAAGTTAGGGTTAGGGTAGTAAGAGGGGAGGGTTAGGGTAAGAATTAGGGAATGTCTATTTTTTTAATAACTTTTCCTTGGATCGATTGCAATGCCTTATCGAGGCATGTGCAATCGAAATCCCAGCTAGTTCACAACTGGCTGGGAGAATTCTGAATTTTCGAAATTCAGATTTGCTTTGCGGGGACCCACACCCGACTTAAACTACGTAACTGTGAATCCGGACCGATATTCCTATGGTATTGTAATTCAATATTCTTGGCGTCCAGGGGAAACTGTGAAACAGAACGCAAAGTAAATTCATTTTGGATCCATTATTGTATTTTCTCTGATTTGAGTAATTATTTTATATGTGATCATTAAAAGGGAGATTCATTTATAATCAATTCTGAAAGTTTATTCTGTTTATTCAGACAGAGCCTGTTACTGATTTTGTGGCACTGTTTGCCCCTCCCCTCCTTCTCCCTCCACCCAATAGTAGTTACCAGACTAGGATACGAGTGCTTCTGGTGGGTTTGCTTTGTTTTGCGGATAGGGTTGTTGTGTTGTCTGAAATTATTCTATTTTAGCTCTCTAACACCAATTATCATTGAGTTAATGAAAATGGAGAGGATTCTGACTTAGTTACACACAGTCGCTCATACAATGTGATTGTGATGCACTCCCTCTGCTTAAAAGTTAAGGACCCTACCTTGACATTCACGACCAAGGTCCTGTGTTTGAGGGTCTTAGCCATATGTAAGGGCTTAGCCAAGCACACACTGTACAATTGATGCCTCCCTCTGCTCACCATGGGCCAGATCCCAAACTACGTCCGTGAGCGATTTTACACTAGCCGCTGACGTAAAATCGCCCATTAGTATTTACTGTGCATGCGTGGCAGATGTTACGCCATGTAACTCTGAATGTATGTACCAGCCTCATATCAACAGCGTAACTACGAACGAAGGTGTGTGACAGCCATATAACACCCGTAATTGGCGTGCTTAGACACTTACGTACGTGAAGCCTTTACGTACGTCAGTAGTTACACTTTGAAAAGTTAAGGTAGGGTTTGGCAAGCGTAAAACGGTCAAAGTACGTACGAGCGAGGGGAATATATAGAAAATACGCTATCGTAAATATGCTACGTGATGAAATGTAACAATCACTTAGGTCTGGATCTACCCCCACACTCACATCCGCCATCAGAAAACATCCCCCAACAGAATCTTTCATTGATCAGTTCAGAAAGCATAAGTACCCTTTTGTATGACCTCCTGGATCCAGGTCAATGAGTGACTTATATTTCTGTGGCTGCACAAATTCAAATCACATTTTCTATGGATAATACAATGAGATGAACCAAAATTTTATGTGTGCATTTGGTATAACGGAATAATTGCATCTAAACCATAATGGGTCCCTGTTCCCGGTGGAAAGTAAGGGTTACTTAAATGCCAGGAGTTAAAGGAGAAAATACAAGACAATCAACTATAGTATTTATTAAAGAAATAAGCAAAGCTTCGGCTGGTAGTTATTGCTTGATAATCAGGCTTCTAGGAGCCAATATCTCCATTGTTATCAAGCTGAAAAGATCAGCACATACTTCAGCAGTCATTCCCGTATGAGGCTGGGGAGCTGACCTTGTGCTGAGTCCTATATAACCCGACACCAGAGCTGGAACTCCCTTACCTATTAGGTTGTAATCTTTTAAGCAAGTTAATTGGTTCTACGTATCTAACTAATTTCTACATTATACATATGAGCAGTATAAGCTAGGATTTCACAGGGTTGCCGACTCTCCCAGAATATCTGGAAGACTCCTGAAATTCGGGCAGTTGTCCCGGGAAAGCCTGCAAATCTCCCGCGGAGGGCTTGAGGCCCGTGATTTCATGCAAACCCCTGCCTCAATTCCTGCCCCCCAGCCTGGCAACACTAGTATCCTACTGTTACTAGGGGCAGGGAGGGACTTGAGGACGCAATTTGCATAATCAAGCCCCACCCCCATCCCTAGTAAACCTAAAAAGGGAGTCATTAACCATCAGGGGGTGGGGCTTAATGACACTTTATTATTGTTTTATTGCTAGCTCCCAGGAACCAAATGTAAGACAGCTATTATAACCATACCTCAGCTGCTTACCCACTCACCTTGAGAAAGACTATTCGTTGAAACGCGTAGGTTGTGGGTAGCGGCGTCCGGTGTCTGTCTGGAGGGATTTTGAGCCAGGGTGAGTGTTTAGCCTGAGCATGGTTCATTTGGGCCCACTTGGTACCGTAGTTGTTTTCTATCGTGTGCAAACACTCCTCAGGTCCTTTATACCTATCCAGTAGGGGACTGAAATTATTTTGAAAATTATTCTGGAAGAACTATGAAGTTTTTAGGAGATTGAATTGATTAATTTATGTTTTTAATGGATAATACTATATATACAAAGGAATAAAGATAAATAGAAAAAAATATATAGGGGATATTCTTGACTGGATAAAGAAATCTTCTTATATGCTTTACTCTTAAGAGGAGGAAAAGGTGAGTGTTTTTCCTTCTTTGATAAACATTTACCGATGGGCTGCATGAGGGTCCCCGTGTCCTTTTTCTGTGTTTTCTCCTGGTCTCTGTTTACTGCTGAGTGAAAGTGCCCACCATCCAGGATAAAGGAGATATAAGGGTGTGTGAAAGAAATGAGTGTGTTTCTTCCCTTGCCAAGATCTGCCTAAGTATAGATGGGCTGTACAAGGATCCCCGAGTCTTTTTTCTGTGTTCTCTCCTGAGCTCTGCTTGTTGGCGAGGAGGGGGAGAGTCGGAGAGAGGAGAGGAGGTGATCATCAATAGCTCTACAGGACATCTAAAGGAGCCATTGAGATACGCTAAAACGGCAAGAGATTAAAAGTGTGAGTACAATCACCTTGAGATGAATTACTGATTGTGAACATATTACACTATTGGAATTCTTTTCTTTTATTGGAGATAATCGCTGAGTGAAAGTGCTCATCATTCAAGCTCAAGACTAAGGAGGAATTGGACTTGCGAATTGTACATCTAAGGGGATTTGCTTTGAATAGAAGGTGATGTGATATTGAGATTTTTGGACACATGGTCTCCCAATTGTATTGGTTCAGAACTATTGAAGGACTATTGTTTAAATTCCTGAGCTCAATTTGTTAACATTCTTCTATACTATATATACAGGGACTTGGAATCTTAAAATTTTATTTTTTTAAATTTGTGGAATTTCTGAATCTCAATTTAGGGGTAGAGTGGAAATACCCCTTATTGTGTACGGTTGCATCTTAGTAGGAGGCGCAAGAGGTGTTACATAATTTTATTTTTTTGTTCATGACCTTTTATCTATAGCATTTTCATATGGAAAGTTTTGTGTTCTAAAACAGAGGTTCTTGCTAATTACTACAAAGGTTTCTTCCTCGCTAATTACTGGAGTTTCTACCTGACAGAAAACAGATTCCTTTCTTCTATAACCTTTGGGGAGTCATTGTATTTTGGTTGACATTTAAAACTAAAAATAAAAATAAAATCAAACGTTTTAAATAAAAAAAATAATAATCTAGAGCCTACTGTGGAATAATTAAGAGGGATGTATTGTAATTCCATGGCATTTCAACAGAACACTGAGACCATGATTTAATTTGAAGGGATTCCCATAACTCATGTAATAAATTGAGAACATATCTGATTGGATTTCATTAGTATGTATTACTGTGTATTCTTGAGCTTTCCTAAGTCCTTGTTGACCCATGGGGTATATTCATGTGCATACAGGTCTCAGAGCAATTTTATCAGTGTTCTATGTCATGGAAGTAAATGTATACAAGATATATCAGGTTAATAACACTGGAAAACAAAGATTTACGTGCCACCTCAATATTACAATATATAACCATTTAGAGTATGTTTGGGGGAGCTGTGTTTGGTTCCTCCCTGTTCCTGTATTATGTGTTTCAGACTCCTCACGTGTTGGTGCACAGGGTCAGGCAGGAAGCACTGTATAGACCATTGCTTTTGTCTTCTAAACAAATGGAGATGTCTTTCTCTGTCAGAAGTTCCAATTGGTCTCCCAATTGTATTAGTTCAGAACTATTGAAGGACTATTGTTTAAATTCCTGAGCGCAATTTGTTAACATTCTTCTATACTATATATACAGGGACTTGAAATCTTAACATTTTATTATTTTTCATTTGTGGAATTTCTGAATCCCAATTTAGGGGTAGAGTGGAAATACCCCTTATTGTGTATGGTTGCAGCTTAATAGGAGGCGCAAGAGGTGTTACATAATTTTATTTTTTTGTTCATGACCTTTTATCTATAGCATTGTTATATGGAAAGTTTTGTGTTCTAAAACAGAGGTTCTTGCTAATTACTACAAAGGTTTCTTCCTCGCTAATTACTGGAGTTTCTTCCTGTATTATGTGTTTCAGACTCCTCACGGGTTGGTCCACAGGGTCAGGCAGGAAGCACTGTATAGACTGTTGCTTTTGTCTTCTAAACAAATGGAGATGCAGTGTCTTTCTCTGTCAGAAGTTCCAATTGCCCCAAGGCCTAGAAATTGTGTTAAGCATCCGCATTCTCTTTGCTACCTTTGTTTTAAGTTAACAATTAAACATCAGAAAAATTTAAAAAATGTTTACATTTTTTGTCATTGTTTAAAAAGTAGGAAACCAAGATAAAGAAGAGCCTGCTCATTTTTGTTGTATTACTGTGTCAGACTACTCAAAGGTGTTGAGATATTACAACAGACTAAGACTTGATATGCAATTACACTGGAGGGACAGCAGGTGGCGCTGTCATATATGTGTTTATGTGTTTTACAGTTTGTGATGTATATTGTACTTGTTTGTTCCTGAGTGATTAGGCATTTTTCTGTGAAGCAGACATGGAGAGATGGAGTATGCAATGAATGATTGCTACTCATGCCAAGTTATTCTGTTCTGATGTTTGTATTATGATCAGTCCCAGTTTCATTATATAAACAAGATATACCACAAAGAGTTTGTCTCATGTGTGCCTACTCTCTGAAGCATAGCTCATGAGGTGATCCTGACTGCGTGGGTAAAACACTCTCAAACAACAGGTTATGGGCCCAGATACAGACAAGAGGTTCCCAGTTACCAGGAGTAAAGATTGCAAGGCTTAAGGCACGAGAAACATCTCTGAGAGATCTGCACAGCAACTGTGAGTAAACCCAGCATTATAACTCAAGGGGAGTAGACAAACAGAAAGAGATGGCAAGCAGCACAGATCTTAGATTGGCAGTAACCAAGCTGTCTAATGATAACTACCAACTGTGGAAATGTAAAGCTGAAATGCTGCTGACCAAAGATGATTTGTGAGAAGTAATAACTACAGACAGAGCAAATGATAATAACCAGGAATGGGACAAGAAAAACAGACAGGCATGTGCCAGTATAGGCTTATTAGTGGAAGATGATCAGTTAGTCCATATAAACCAAGTGAACACAGCAAAGGGCATGTGGGATACACTGCTAAGGCTACATGAAAGAACCAGTTTAAACAGCAAATTATTCCTGCTAAGAAAACTGTACCAAATGAGACTGCGCAAAGGACAGACTATGCAAGAGCACATAAATAAAGTGCTGGAGATAGTAGCACAGCTCAGATCTATAGGAGAAGAGCTAAAATGCAGGTACATAGTAGCAATACTCCTATGCAGCCTACCAAACACATACAGTGCACTGATAAATGCTTTGGAAACAAGACCTGAAGCAGAACTCACATTGGATTTTGTGAAAAAGGTTTATAGATGAATACCAGCGAGGGAAGAAATCACACAGGATTGCATGGACAGTGACACAGGAAAATCTCTCAAAGTTACAGATACCAGGGTACATAATAAGGAAACAAGAGCATGCTTTAGATGCAAGAAAGTAGGACATTTAAAGAAAGACGGCTCTATATGGAAAGGAGAACAGCAGAAACTATTTTTGAAAAGGTCTAAGCAGAAAGCCAAAACTGCACTCACAGACGTATGCACAAAAGAGTGGAATGGAACATTTAAAGCGACAGTAAAACATATGAACTTTAGTTGGTACATAGATTCAGGAGTGACAAGTCACATGACGAGCGACAGAGATTTCTTATCACTGCGGAAGGAAAAGGGCACGGGCTGCTCATATGCTCCAATGCTAACAGAAGTGATAGAACAATACCAGTTAAATACGTATTATATGTTCCGAAATTGGAAGGCTGATTAATATCTGTAGAGTGCTTGACAGCTAAAGGACTTATCGTTAAATTCCAAGATGAAATTTGCATTATCCAGAATGGAACAGAAACAGTAGCCACAGCCAAAGCAAAAACCACCTGTATCGTCTAGACTCTGTGGCACAACAGTTGATATTAAGCACACACCAACACTCAGACTGTATTCACGTGTGGCATAGACGACTTGGACACATGCACCCAGACAGCATTAAAGAACTACAAAAGAGAGACCTAACAAAGGACCTCACAGTATCAGACTATTCAACAACCATGAGGTGTGAATGCTGTATAAAAGCCAAAGCCACAAGAATAACAGCTCCAAGACAAAGTGAGAACAGAGCCCAGAGACCTCTAGATCTCATACACAGCGACGTGTGTGGCCCACTGCAAGAACGCACACCAAGCGGTAATAGATTTATAGTGACTTTCACTGACGACTACTCCAGATACACAATTACTTATCTGATCAAAAACAAGGATGAAGTACTGGACAAGTTACACGATTACATAACAATGGCTAGAAATAAATTTTAAAGAAATCCACTAGTATTTTGTAGTGACAATGGAGGTGAATTCGCGGGTCACAAAATAGAACACTTCCTGAGACGACTCGGTATAGAACACCACAAAAAAGTACCCTACACACCAGAACAGAATGGGGTAGCTAAAAGAAAGAATAGGACTCTGACAGAAATGATCAGATGCATGTTAACAGACTCAGGACTACCTGACAAATACTAGGGTGAAGCTGCAATGACAGCCACATACTTACAGAACAGATTATTCTCAAGAACAGTGGAGAAAACCCCATATGAATTATGGCATGGCAGAAAACCTAACATGAAACACATAAGAGTTTTTGGATGTAAAGCTTTTGTGTTCAATCCAGCAGAATAACGCATTACACTGCAGAACCGCGCAGTAGAAGGAATCTTCGTTGGATACAGTGAATGTTCCAAAGGATACAGAATTCTGAACCCAAAGACAGATAAGATAACCATAAGCAATAGTGTGACCTTTGTGAAGGAACTAAGAAATGAGGTAATGTCTTTAGCTGACCTGGATAAAGAAGACAACACTGACTCCAGTGACACCATCACACCGGATGCTGACCAAGAGGTTGAAGTCAATCTCAAACCAGATACCAAAGTTATGCAGAAGCACACGACAGATGAAGTAAGGCGCTCAACTAGAGAGAACAAAGGCAAAGCACCAGTGTGTCTCTCATATAAAGCGCACAATCACACAATCAGTATATATGAACCCACATCCTGGGAAGAACTATCTGACTTACCAGAAAGGGAAGCTGCAAAATGGATAGAAGCAGCAAAGGAAGAAATGAAATCCATGCACAACAATCGGACATGGACACTAACAAAACTGCCAACAGGAAGAAAAACCATAGGCAGCAAATGGACATTCAAAGTCAACACAGTGGGAAAAGTGGATCGATACAAGGCCAGATTAGGCTATTCGCAAAAATATGGAGAGGACTATGATGAAACATTTGCTCCAGTAGTTAAGTACACAACCATCAGGACATAACTTACAGTAGCAGCTGAAGCGGATATGCAAGTAAGACATTTTGGTGTAAATGTTTTATATAAGAGATGACGTCAGAAACACTAGAGCACCACTGACTGACGTCATCTCTTATAGAAAACACTGCCCCCTAGCGACCAAATGGTCATTAGGAGCAGCATCCCAGAAGAATAGGTGTCCCCGTCGTGGCAAGTGTAGAAGAGCCCAGAGAACCGGACCAGTGACTTCAATCAACGGGAACCCAAACTCCAATCAAGTGCAGAAGATTCAGCACATCCAGCACCGCTTCCCCAGAGAGATGCCAGCAAACGGTGAGTGCCCATAACTTTTATTCTTTTTAAACAACACACACTGCATCCATACACTTAGAATAGGAGAAGATGACCACCGGAGGTAAGTGCACACATTAGGGAACATAATTAGTTAGGAAAAATTTATTTTTTACATGCACACTTACTGTAATGTGTTAACGTATGTTTGTTGCTTACTGTATTTTTTTTTTTTTTTTACACACTACACACAGCGCGGCATGGTTAGAAGTTTTACCATGCTGACGCTGATATTACTCCAAGGCTAAGAAATGCTGAGCCTTGTAGTTCTATCAGCACAGCAGTGGATCGATACAAGGCCAGATTAGGCTATTCGCAAAAATATTGAGAAGACTATGATGAAACATTTGCTCCAGTAGTAAAGTACACAACCATCAGGACATTACTTACAGTAGCAGCTGAAAAGGATATGCAAGTAAGACACTTTGATGTAAAGACAGCATTCTTACATGGTGAACTAAAGGAGGATATCTACATGGAACAGCCACCAGGTTTCAAAGATCCTAAAAGACCAGACCTAGTGTGCAAGCTCCAGAAAAGTATATATGGTCTGAAGCAGACAGCAAGAGCCTGGAGCACAAAAATAAATAAAGTACTCATACAGAGAGGCTTTATGAGAAGCAAATCAGATCCTTGCTTATACGTCAAGAAAACAGCTGACAGGTGGATCTACCTGTTAATCTATGTGGATGATCTTGTAGTATGTTTCGAGCATTCAAGGGGATAAAGAGGAATTACTGCAGATTCTGAATAAGGAATTCGAAACAAAAGACCTAGGAAATATAACACACTATTTAGGTATTCAAATAGCGAGAGAAGAAAATGGCGACTTTAACTTAAATCAGAAACAAAAGATACAGGAAGCCATTATGGAGTTTGGGACGCAAGATGCAAAACCAGCAAGTACTCCCATGGAGACCAACTACGTAAAGGAAATGTACAATGAAAGTACACCATTACCAGACAATTACCAGTACAGAAAAGCAATAGGAAAATTGCTATATATCGCCACTATTACCAGACCTGACATTGCTACAGCAGTAGCAATTCTAAGCAGAAAGGTCTCCAAGCCAAGTCAGATAGATTGAAATGTAGTGAAAAGCGTAATACGTTACTTAAAGGAAACCATCAGCTTAGTACTTAAACTTCCAGAAAGCAGAAAGTGTAATCTGATCGGATATGCAGATGCGGATTGGGCTGGAGACTCTACCGATAGAAAGTCTACAAGTGGTTACCTGTTTCTACTTGGTGAAGGGCTAATCAGTTGGACAAGTAGGAAGCAATCATGCGTAACACTTTCTTCCACAGAAGCAGAGTATGTTGCAGCAGCTCAAGCAAGTCAAGAGCTGATATGGCTGAGACCATTGTTAGTTGATTTGGGACAGCAGCAAACAGAACCTACAGAACTTTTTAAGGACAATCAAGGATGTCTCACATTAGCACAAACAGAACGTGTAAACCCAAGGACCAAGAACATTGACGTGAAGTACCATTTTTTTTAAGGATCTACAGGAACAAGGTCTTCTCAACTTGGAATATTGCCCAACAGAAGACATGACTGCGGACATTCTCACCAAGCCATTGGCTAGAGAAAGACATCCAGACTATCTAGAAAAATAGGTCTTGTCGATCACGCCTCACCTGTTGAGAAGGGGTGTTGAGATATTACAACAGACTGAGACTTGATATGTAATTACACTGGAGGGACAGCAGGTGGCGCTGTCATATATGTGTTTATGTGTTTTACAGTTTGTGATGTATTTTTTTCCTTGTTTGCTCCTGTGTGATTAGGCATTTTCTGTGAAGCAGACATGGAGAGAGATGGAGCATGCAATTAATGATTGCTGCTCATACACAGTTATCCTGTTCTGATGTTTGTATTATGATCAGTTCCAGTCTCATTATATATACAAGATATACCACAAAGAGTTTGTCTCATGTGTGCCTACTCTCTGAAGCATAGCTCATGAGGTGATCCTGACTGCGTGGGTAATACACTCTCAAACAACAAAAGGTTGGTCAAGGTTCTTGGCGCATATATTTTGCTGTTCCAGTGATTTTGAAGGAACCGATAGATCACTGTACAGTTCTTTGTCAAAGCGCACTGTAATTTACCCTAATTTACCATTCGCTGTAAGGCCTGTGCCTCATAGTGATTATTTGCCATTCAGGCAATGAATATGACGCAGGATACACAGGGCCGGTGTGAGGGCTATGGGGGCCTGGAGCTGGAAATGATAAAGGGCCCACACTATATAGTATGCTTTGGAGGAGGTTGTCATCGGGAGGCCTGGAGATCTGCAGAGTAAGGGGGCCTATTTTCAAATGGAGGCCTGGGACTGTTGTCCCATTAGCCCCATTGTTAATCTGGCCCTGAGGATACAGATGTATATATGCACAATTACGGGTACAAATGTGAAAGGTGCCGTTATTCAATACAAATTGCTGTAGTCAAACTAAATATCGTAACCTGTGATTTATAAGAAAAAAAGCCAGAGCTTAATTAGCAACCAGATCCTCTCTCAGAAAGGTAATGTGCCCGACGTCATACATTACGTGCGCTGCACTCCTCGGAGTAGTAGTCAGGTGAGCGCAGTTCATCAGATGTGGGGAAGGGAAGAAGCCATCCGATGATACCTGTCATACTGTTTGAAAGGCAGCAGTCAACAGAGAAGACTGGGACCTGGTTGCAGCAGTGGATTGCCAGGACCCTACTCATCCTTGGGGGTTTAGGACAGGTGTTCCCCTGCTGATGGAATAGATGCACTACATTCAGAAGCACAAATAGACCTCGTGACTCCTCTGGTGAAAAGCGGAACTGCAAAGGACAGGCAGTATTGTGACGTCCTAGAATAAAGCCAATCCTCTCTTCCATGTAGTGTGTCACCACTAGTCAAAGGGCCACTAGCTGAGACAAAGGAAAGAGAGATGTTCTCTGTCTCCCCTGATTGTGGCAGGCATTCTGTACCTGCCTCCCAGCCTGCAGCCAGACAGTGAATGGCTGTCATCATGCTGATTGCCAGGATCTATCCACATCAGATTTCTGACAGCAATTCACTTCATAGAATCATGTGGAGAGATGCCGCGGGGCAGCAGGAGAGGAACTCATGCACTATACAAGCATTACAGGCAAAGTGAAGCTCAGCAATGAAGGAGAATAGGAAACTACACATGGCATGTGGAAGGGAAAGGAACACAAAATCACAGAATAATAATGAGATGATGTTATTATAATAAATAAGGTCAATTTAAAGCCTTTAGAATCTTGTCCACAATAAGCTCAACAATTAATATGTTACTGATATTAAACCCTGTAATTGCTAAGGGCCTCTGACAAATTTGCTCTTGATGAATATAGGAGGCCCTGGGTGCTGGCACATCTCTGGATAGGGGAGAAACCCAATCCCCCTCTATCCAGTACATGCACAGAGCGGCCACTGGTTCACATGCACAGTGGCACCACCAACAAGGGAAGTGGACTACTGCAAACGAGTGTGGGTCCCCGTACTGAACGGCCCTACTTTGAAAGAGGCATAGCAATCGATCACTGGAGCACCGAATATGGTGCTCCGAAAGGTTAGTTTCCCCCAACCCGCTTTCTAACCCAAACCCTAAGTCTCCCCCACCCCCGCAGCCTTACCCTAAGTCCCCCCCACAGCCT
>WWET01002605.1:223566-236733 GCA_011038615.1 Limnodynastes dumerilii | reverse complement strand
AAGTGGCGGGTGGCTTATATCACATATCTATATGACATATCTGCAGAGATTTGTAACTAATTCCCTCTCAGGGGAAGTGTGTTACTGAGAGAGGCCTTTGCAGTACAGGACCTGCACGGAGCCAATGAATGAGACGCAGCAGCTCTGATCTGCAAACTTTAAAAAATTACATGTGCTGTGAAGAGGGGCCTCCATGCGGCCTCATCAGGGTACCAGCCTACTGGGAAAACTTCCCGGTAAGGCCTATTACCAATCCGCCCCTGTTTGCAGCTATGCTAATATACCCCACATGTATTACACGCATCGGAAACCCCCCTTTCAAAATCCTGCGTTTGCCACTGTAACCTATATTTATTGTGCCATTGATTGTTGTGGCATACTGTATGTTTGATAAATTGCCAGGGGGGCATAGTTTAACACATTTAAATCATATCTGGCACATTGGGATACAAAGGCAGCTATATGGAATTGTGTTAAAACAAACTTTATTGTAGTATCACTGCAGACAATATATTAGGAACACCATGACAATACTAGTGCAACAAAATAACAGTTCTAATATTTTTTGGGAAAAGTAAATACGACATCAAGCACTGCACTTTTCCAGTAAAATATTACAGCTCTCATATACAATAATACTGTTATATAGAAAAGTGAAAGTGAAGTGATGAAGAAACACACAATTCTGTATTTTAAATAACGAGATGTACACACAAATTCTTGAGTCCCAGGATACACAGAAAACAGGGATGCAGGTGGTACAATGACTGAACAGTTCCAAGCACAGTAGTGGGGGAGGACACATCGCTCAGCGCCAGAAACAGAATCTGTAGTATTGCACCTGAATGAGGTATGTAACAGGTGATGAAAAATGTGTATGAGCAATCAGTTGTAGATTGTACCAGATGTTATAGAGTTCTCTGCCAGGAGTCAAGATCAGTGAGTGCTAAATGCAGAGTCAGTGGTGAAATAGCAAGATGACTTTATATTGCAGCACAGAAACCAGGAATTATAGAGAAACCAAATACTTTGGACCAGCTTCAGAGATTGAAAATAAGAGAAGAAAGTTACTCCTGGGCAAAACCATGTTGATTTCAGGGGAGTCATATTTAATTTGTTGCAAACTGTATTAGAGTTGAGAGGTGGCGTTTCCCAGCCCAAGTCTAAATAACAGTATTAAAGTAAAGACTGCAATTCAAAATAGTTTTGCCAAGTATAACTACTCTTGATCCTGACCCATGCATTGAGACACTTGGGGGCTTATCCAGAAGAGAATGTACACCCGATGGCATATCACATTTCAGTGTGCTTTTGCATATATACATACATACATAATGTATACAGGCCAATGACAGGGGGGGACTAGGGGGACACTTGGGTTCCCAGGGCCTGGCAGCAGGTCACTGGACCACATTCACAACTAAGAGTTAGTAAGATTGGGGCAGATCCGCACCTAACTCACTCATTCAGCCCCTAACCTGCCCCCCCCCCCTTTTAGGTACCTTATGCCACTATACGTATATGTATTTCGCCAAAATACGCACTTGAGAAGCATAAGCTTCTTAATTGTGAATAAGACAGAAAAAGTATATAAGTATAAACAATAAATAATTTGAGCAAAAACTATATAGGCGGTTCTGAGGAAACAAACAACGGCAACCTTGTATCTAATTTTAATTAAACATAAAAATCAAACAAGTAAAATATGTGAGTGGAATATGCAAATATGGTCAGGGTTGTATTAGAGGAAACCACACATTGATCAGTGGTTGGAGGAATTGTTAAGAAGCTGTATAGTTCCTTGCATGAAAAGTGGGAGATAGTGAAAAGGTTAATACACTTCCAATATATACTACAGCTGCTGGTTCCAATAAGCACAAAAGGTTTTTCCTTTTTTCTTAATTGTGAATAAGGCCCCTAATTTCCATCTTTCAATCTGGTCATTTGTCAGGGCATCTACAATATCACATGAAGAAGAGTAGTTAAACTAGGGCTTGTCTTGCCAGCCTGTGGCTCTCCAGGTGTTCTGAAATTACAACCCCCAGCATGCTTTGTCAGACATCAGCTGTACCTATACCTATAAATATATCAAAGCATTCTGGGACTCATAGTTTCTGGAGAGCCACAGGTTGGCAAGGTCTGAACTAGGGAGATAACAATATTATCACTGGCTGGTATATACCATCAGAGAGGTTTTAAATAGAACAAATGACCAATTCTCTAATTAGAGAATGCTGCACTATTGCACTGAAACTCAAACATGATTAAAGCACACACACAAGGACAAACATATTTAACCATGGCATTGCACTACAACAAGGACGGAGACCAAGGCTCATGGACTGCCATTTTTTTTTAAACCAGTTTTGTAAAACATATATAAATAATGAAAATAAAAAGAATTAAAGTCTTCAATAGTTACACGCATCAATAAAAGTAGTATATTTGCTCCAATAGCTTCTGATATGCAAGAAAACTACTATAATCAAGTTAACTTCTATGGTGCAGTATGCCACGAAAAAAGGGCTTTTCGGATGCCCCTTTTTAGAATACTTACCATTTTCCAAAAAAAAATTCAGAATGGGTGAGTATGCTATTCGTCATACTTCACCCATTCACCTTCAGAAAGGACGATATCTCTCCGCCACACCTCCGCCGCTGCTATCACCGGACCAAGGGACAGGTGAGTAAACTCTCTGTGCGGGGTAGGGAGGGTTAGGGTCAGGCTGTAGGGGTGGGAGGATTATGGTCAGGCTGCAAGGGAGGGAGGGTTAGGGTCAGGCTGCGGAAGATGGAGGGTTAGGGTCAGGCTGCAGGGAAGGGTTAGGGTTAGGCTGCAAGTATGGGAGGGTTAGGGTCAGACTGCCAGGAAAGGAGGGTTAGGGTTAGGGTAGGAAGAGGGGAGGGTTAGGGTAGTGAGAGGGGAGGGTTAGGGTAGTGAGAGGGGAGGGTTAGAGTTAGAATTAGGAAAAAGGAGTGGGGGAGGGGACTATTTTCCTTTTCTCTTTCCATTTCGAAGCACGGAGATATCGGTGCTCCGTGGATCGATTGCTATGCCTCATCGAGGCATATGCAATCGAAATCCCAGCGAATTCGCAACTGGCTGGGAGGAAATGGCCGTTTCAAAATTCGGCCATTCTAACTGGAGCCCCACACCCAAGTGGGGGAGCTCCATCATAAGTACATCATTCAATAATCCTCACAGAAATCAGTCCAGAGTGCTGAAGAGTCTTTATTCATTTTCACAAACAGATGAAATCTAGAGACTACCATTCACTTTCTAACCAAACCTGCAGACCTGACAGCAGGTGTAGAGACCGGTGGAGGAGAGCCCCATTTCTACAAATGGTTTCCCTTTTACCTCTTCTAAAGAAAAGAAAAGAAATAAACTAGAACTTGTTTGAAATTAAATCCTCAGAAGAAACAGATAGGGGGATGGACTTAAAGGACAGGGCAGTTGGAAGACTTGAGGGGGTGAGGAATGAATGGGATAGGGAAGGAATTTGAGGTTAAACAAGTCGGCACAGCAGATACTGAAGGTCTAGAGGCATCTATAGAGAAATAATAAAGTGGAGTAAATTGGTGCGTGGGAGGGAGGAGTAATTTGTTTAATCATAATCCTCATGCAGGAAGCAGAAATAACTAGTTTCCTGGGTCCAAGGAGAGGATGGGTCAGGACTTACGGGCACCAATAATTGAGTTGCAGATCTGCATTTCTTTAAGTTGACGGAAAGCACATCACAGTGAATTCAGGCATACAATACAGGATAGACATCGTTATATCGTCCATGGACAGCCTCTCCTTTGGGGAGATAACTGCCTTAGCTGTGATATATTGAGATATTTATAGTTCAGTATAGTTCAATAGCCAGAAAGAGGGGCCAAATGGGACCAGAATTCTGAAAATATGGCAGCTAGTTTCCTGACTTTAAGCCAAAAAAGCAGTTAACCTACAGCAATTCCAGCATATATGGAAGGTTCTCCTTCCAGAACTGCACCACCAGCAAGTTGCTGAGACTCCCAGGTGTATTTGCGCTAATTGTTCTGGAGAAGGACTTTATAGTAAATTTCCAGAACCCAAAGGATGGTAGTGCTGGTCTGGGTATATTGATATGATTTTGTCCGCAGTTTCTGTCTCTGAAGGTCATGGTCCCACAATCTAGTGTAAGGGGGTGGAGTGTCATAGGGGCCTTCCAACAGAATCTTGTAAACTTGTTACAGTGCATCACTGCATTCATCTTTATAATAAGGTCTGGCATGAAAGGTCGAAATTCAAAATGTCGTAGCCTAACCCTAAGACTTCCCTTCCATTACCCTAACCCTCCCTTTTCCGCAGCCTAACCCTAAAACTCCCCATAGAGTCCTACACACCTGTCCAGTCTGTGCGGCTGGTGTGATGGGTCTGTGGCGGTGTTTCTGAATAATGAATAGGAGTGTATGACGATCGGCATACTGACCCATTCATAAAAAAAATCAAAATAGAGGCAGAAAAAAATTAGCTTTTATTTCTAAAGAAATACTTTTGCACAGCAGCAACTCCCACCACGTTTACACTTCACACTGAAGAAGACCAGAGATTGATGATAAAAACAGACACAATTGCATTAACAAGCAAATAACTTAGGAAAGCTACTAACATTTTAGCAATTGCTGTCAGAGATCCCTGCTTAGGTATAAAGCATTGTCACCAGTTAGGGTTGATACAGCTAACATTCTGGGCAGGGCCACCTACAGCATTTCTGGGGCCCGGGACACACCAGTAGGGCCCCGCCCCCTATGTGACATCATCAGTGACATCACGTGGATGGGGCCCTGCAAACCTGCGTTACAATCTGGCCAGTGCGCAGGGAAATTCTTCCCTGAACATTGGCCCTGTAATGATGGTGGGCCCCCCCTCTGATGGCAGCCCTGATTCTGGGTGAGGATGGTAAGGATAAACTTTGCTGTGTGCAGGAACCTGGGGCCGGATCCATATTTAAGCTGGGAACACACTACAGTTTTTTCTAATGACTATCACTTCAATTACACGATAAACAAATTAGTTGTATTTAGTATACTTTTACTGATGAAAATGATTAGATAATGAAATCTCAAGCTAAAATAGTGTATAGTGTGTATATAGCAGATTTGCAAGTAAAATTATATGTCTGATCATTTGAAAAACTGTAGGGTACACCCAATTCTACACTACAAGTGCCGGATCCCCACTGGATTTAGGCTATCTACATATCTACATACTTTTACCCTTTCACATAGCAAAAGCGATTTCTACTACCTGCCCCGTAGATGGAAATGGAGACCGTTTCCCAATCGAAATAATAGTAAAAAGGCCCCTTTTAGTAAGTCTGCATCCAATCCCAAGAGAAAGCCCCTAAAGTGTAACACTGGCTAAATCCATACACTGAGTTTTCTTTAAAAAGTTTTAAGGCAGATAAATGGAATTGCTATTGCAAGATGGGTTTCTGTGCAAAAGTAGTTATGAGCTGAGCAGTCAGATGATTGGTGTAACATGGTAAAAAACCATCCAAACGTTCTCTATCTATTTATTGTATTTATTTATTGTAATAGTTATATTGCTCTTTAGACCGCGCATATGCGGTCTACTTACAGAAGTGGTACGTAGATAACGTAAATAAGCTACTACACATGCTCAATTCTTAAAACAACGTAAGAAAGTCGAAAACTACATAACTGTGAATCCGGATCATTATTATTATTCTAAAAACATGCTGGTAGGTTAATTGATTGCAAACTAAATTAACCCGTGTGTGTGTGTGTGTGTGTGTGTGTATGTGTAAGTATGTATGAATGTGTTAGGAACCTTAGTATGTAGCTCAAATAGGGGCAGGGACTGATGTGAATGCCTAGTGTTTTCTGTAATGCGCTGCAGACAACTTGTGGTACTATATAAATAAGCAATAATAACAGTAATAATTATTATTATTATTATTATAGTATTTATGATAAAAACTCAATAAATAACTTATAAAATATATTAATGTATAAAACAGGACTTAACGACCACACAATCTTTAAAATATACAGCTGGTAGGTTTCTGGAAGATATATAATTTTTGCTGCTAGAGAATGAATGTAAATGTAAGGAAAAACATCTGTGCACTTTAGATGCTTTACCACACTCCACTATAAATGCATCTTCTGTTAGCCTTTCCCCCAGAACATGGAGATTTTTCTGGTCTGCCATCCCACATGTAAAAATAGTTGATTTATATTGTGTTCACATTTATTCATTGCCTTGATAAGTGTTAATAAGTAGGCTTTAGTTAACTGTTGATGAAAAACTTGGCATTTTATTATATGTTAAGATTAATTCATAATCATTTCAATTAGTGTTAATATGCTTAGTACTTGAAGGGTTGCTGGGTTGTGCTCACATGTGGGAGGGGCATTAAATCGTTCAGCTATTTAGAACTATTAGAGAACAAGAGCAGAAGAGCTATGACGGCACCAGCAGTATCTGGGGAAAGCATACACAGCGCTGGTGAAATCAGTGATTTTTCTGGTAATGGCAAGAGTAAAAATACAAATATAACAGTTGCTTGCTTTGTATTTTTGCTTTCCTTCTCTTTACTTAGTAAATGGAGCACGTTGTTTGCACTTTGTTTACCAGACTGCCCTGAATGCAAGAAACTCATAATTACAAAGAAAATTAAATCAATGAAAGCCAGATGGATGACACGGACATCAAATTTGACCACGTCATGATGGATGACAAGACAATGACTGACATCCATATTTTTTCCCCACAATTGTTAATAGTACTGATGAAATGGATGACATCTGTGATGACATGAAAACGGTTGCTATCATTGATAATATGACAGTATTATAATTCTGGGTGATTCTGCTGTCACGAATTGTTCTCAGTCCAGAAGCTGATTAAATGTGACAGTATTTAAAAAAAAAAAAAACATAGACATGGTTTTATAGAAAGTAGCAGAGAGCAGAACAGTAACAACAATCATAGGAAAACAAATGGTCTTCAATGGAGAAACCGCTAGGATGCTATCCTAACGTTTATGGACTAATCAGTTCCCTGACTCTTCTCTAGGGGCTGCTCTTCTGGACTCTTAGGGCCCGATTCAATTAGCTTCACACACAGCGTTATTTGCAGTGTGAAGCTAATCCCGCAAATTTTTTGGGTGGATTTTTATGCGCACCCCATAGAGGTGTGCATAAAAATCTGCAAATTTTCCTACCGTAATAGATTGGAAAAAGCGCACCGCAAGTATTTTCCTGTCTCTGCGGCGAATTAAATCAGGCCCTTAATTTATCATGTTTTGTCTGATCACACTGGTAAACAAATGCCCCTCAGGTATTATTATATATGTATTTTCTAGGCTGATTTACATGGATTTTGCTGTTTCAATGATTTGGTGGGAACCAAAAACATCACAGTACATATTGTTGCTTTTGTCTTCCAAACATTTCAGACATCAGTTCTATGTCAAAGCACACTGTGATGTGCCCTAATCTACAATCTACCATTAGGCCTATGACTCATAGTAAAGAATTGCCCGTGCCAAAGCCACCATAAATGGTCAAACCTAGTGATGATGATCAAAAAATAGAGCCTGTAGAGCATGTTGACGATCATGTAAAAATTGCTTCAACTTTGACGCTGTTTGTTCTCTTACGTAAAAGACAAGCATAACTTTTAGGCACCAGATTGAAAGTCTGGACTCGCCTCCACAAAGAAACAAATGTATTTGTTTTCAGGCATAGGCATAATGGCTTTAAGCATTTCTCTTCCCTTGCAGATGGACTTGCTTTTTGCAGTGATGGTTATTCTGATATGGAAGCACTTGGTGACAAGTGTAAAACAGAGAATTGATGTCTATTTAATGATTCTTCCAAAGTTAGCTTAAAAGCTGTGCTTCGCCACAATAGCTCATGCAGCTGATATGAAAGAAACATATAAGAGCATGAAACTCCTGTTGTAAAAAAAATCAAGTATGAAGAATGGCATGTCTGTGGTGACCAATTACTGTTTTCTTTGTAAGAGAGACAGCAAAGACAATCAAGAAATCAATCACTCAGAAGCAGAGACCAAAGAAAACCCAGGAAAGAAGAATGTTGTCAGTACACCTCTTGTTGATCCGAAAAAAGTATATCTACCTCTTCTCCATATAAAGCTTGGTTTTATGAAGATCTTTAATAAAGCAATGTATGAAAATTGACTTGGATTTATACACTTAAGGAAAAATTTCTTGTGAATCATTGATGCAAAGATCAAAGAGGGGATCTTTGTAGAACCTCAAATAAGAGAAATTATGCTTGATGGGAGCTTCAATAGTCTTCTGAATCAGGCTGAAAAAGCGGCATGGGAATCTTTCAAAGTCATTTTCCAGAACTTTGCAGCTCTTATCATTAAATATTTTTTCCAGGAACAAATATTTCCCAGTTATCATCTGTTTCTGAAATAAGCAAATTCATGAGGAAGAAAAATGTTAAAATTATTGTTGTTATTATTATTATTATTATTATACTTAGCACAAACATTCTGAATAATAGCTATAATGCTTTAAAAGGAGGTTCAAAGTTAGAAGAAACATCCATTTATGTACTAGAGAATTTTAGTTTAGTTTTTTTCTTTTAAGGGTGGATTATTTGTATAACAGTAAAATTTTACATTTAATGATTCCGAATATATTTTATGTAATAACTTTACTGGCAAAAATGATATTCTTTATTAAAGGCAAGCCCCACAATGTGGGGTATGTTTTCCAGTTTTTCCCTTTTTCTGACATTAACAAAAGAAATCAAAATTTAAATCATTCCCGCAAAGCTGCCAAATTAAATCGATTTTGTTAAATCGGCACTTATTGCATATACCCTTGAGACTCATTTGCCAGATTGGGTTTTGACTGTGGATGAAAGTTATCTTCAAAAATCCCCTATTACTTTGCTAAACTTAATTATCATTCCCATGTTCTTCAGTACAGATTAAAATTTTCCATTCTTCTTCCCAGAAGAACAACTACACAATTATGGCTGCATATGGCATGTCAACGTCTTGAATGTGATGCCTCCATTGAGAATACTGTAGCCAGACAAATTGCAATCAATCAGTCTTATTGCTTAAAGTTAAAGAATGTACTATGAGTATAGTCTATAGATGATTATGTTCTGTTCTCCTGTGTCAAAGTTTTACATTTAGGGAAAAATTACTGTATGAATGCATATTAGAAAAAGTGAAACATTGTGTTTGGCAAGTATCACACTCTTATTCTGCTTTACTTTACAGATACACATATTTTATAAACATAGAAAGCCTTGTGTTTCTTTCCCGTATTACAACTTTCTTAACATTCTTCAATACCCCCATACTATAAATTATTTTAGAAAGTAAATATATTGTATAGCACCTTGTCTATATGCACTTTGTCTATTATGCAAGTATGATCTCCATATATGGCAAAATATGCTGAGCCGATCTGGTGCACTAAGCCAACACTGCTTATTGTCTAACGTGAATGTTTATATCGGGTATTGTTTGTCACCTTTCTTTGCCGGAGTAACTGTTTCAGTGATTATCCGCTAATGTAATAGCTAATTTGCCAATTTCCCTGTATCATGGTACTGAAAGGGTTAATGATGGAATCTTTAAAAAGACCCCTCCGTCCGGACCTCCTTTATCCCCCTGACGAAGTCCTATTGGAAGAAACGCGTAGGGGTATCATCCTCCCACAGCTCTTGGTGTCTCCAGGTGTTACACAGCAGACGCGCGACAACCAAATCCAGGACGCTGGTAAAATCTGAATGACCCGGTTTTTATAACATGCTGTTTTTAAACTGCCTTCTAGTACGTTATTTACTTACTTTGTGTCACTATAACAAATTGATCTGCACTATGGAGCGCCCCTGTCCTGCTTTTTTCTCTCTCTCTCTCTCTCTCTCTCAAAGCAAAGTAGAGGGGAGCCTCATGGTGCAATATCAAATATTGTATTGTATGTCTATTACTGTTTGCCATTGTTCCTAATTCATTGCCAACCCTGTTGCTCCTGTCCAGTAAAACAGCCCTCTTTAACCCTTACCATTCCTGGTCCCAAGCTGTCTTTAATAAATACCATTTCCATTTCCCCTACTTGCGGTGTGGTCCCAGTTATTTACTATTAGTGTTGTGGGGTACAAGGGGCTTCCCGAGTCAGCCCTGGTGGAAACTGCAAGTGTCCGCATCCCATAAACACTGTCCAGAAGACTCGGGTGGAGACACTGAAGCTACTAACTCCCATAATACACCACCCCTTATACCACGCAGGGGACAGGGGTGCTACACTTAACTGGATTTTCTTGTTATGGATTTGCTGTAAAGATTCTATTACCTTGTTGCTCTATCACAAATTCATAGATTTTTTATAGCACTAACCTTTAGTTGTCTATAACGCTCTTCAATATTATTTGTATAAGCCAAAATGGTATTCTTTTATGAGCCCAGGGACCCAGAGATACAGAAAGTCAAGAGGGGAGAGAAAACATGCCAAGAAGATAAAGAACCACATAATGAAAAACAATAAGAACAAAAATAGTGTTTTAAATCTCTCAACTAAACCTTTGGCTGGTGCTCATATTTCTCTTCTGCAGAAGGTGCTCTCATTTGCCCAAGATACTGATCAAATCAAATGTATTTGAGTTATGGAGTTCACTAATTCATATGCACACTATGTTTAAAAGATTTTTTATATTTCAAATAATGTCAAGAGATATGATTTTGAGACGGAATACTTTTGCAACCTGGAGGAATACTAATTAGCAAGTGCAAATAAACTATTTGCCACTATATTACTACAGCATTCAAGCTCTTTATTATGCTCTAACCAAATTTGTGCCATTTTATAATAAATGTAACTGAACTATTGTTTAAACTAATTGTTTTACATTTTATCCCATATATTTAGACAGTAAAGCAGCAGATTTGTTATGCTTGTACTTGTTTATACAGTATTTTCCATTGTTAACTGATACCTTATTTATTTTATTATTACATTTGTAATGACCTGGACCTCACATGAGGCTTTTGCGACTTATCTGGGACACAAGGGGTTAAACCCAAAAGCCCAACAATTGTTCTACAATGACTAATGCCCCTTATCTACCGCAAATATGGCTTATTACTAATGAGCTGCCACCACAAGACTACTCACAAGAGGTCTTAGGTTCTTCTTTACACAAATCTAACACAATTATACTTTATCAGAATTATCATAAACTCAGAAAGATCACTTCTGTTACCACCAAGTAGCGTATAACAACCAAGCTGGTCTGACACATGAATCCGTAAGAACACAGAGGCATGAGCAACTAATTAATTTATTATGATAAGATTCACAATGCTTATTTACAAAACAATAATAAAACTGACATACAACATGCAAAACAGTTTCTTTTAAAATAAAATGGGGAAAACACAGAAAGACTTACACAAAGAACTTCCCTGCCTGAGATTAGCAGAGTACTTATAGGGAACACTTTCTTCCTTTAAAGATTTCATGAAGTGAAGCATGTATCATGTACATGATACATTGTCATGTATCATGTACATTTTTTTAAGGCAAAACTGCTCCCCTCCAATAGCACCCACCTTTGGGAAAAGTGATAGGTCTGTTTCTGGACAAACTCTTCCTCAGAGATCTAGCTATATCCTGATCCATTTATAGCAGGAGCCATAACCCGTTCTGCCTGACTACATTCAAGCTAGTGCCATAAAACAAAAACAGATCCTGGCCAAATAAAGGTCACTCCATATTTTGATATTAATTTATACACAAGTATATGACTTATATCCTGACAACATTAATGTGCTCTCTTTATATGACTATGAACTACAGAATATTTTCAATTTATTTATTAAGAATCATGTTTCTACGAATAGACTACTGGTATTGATTATATGATCTGTTGATTAATTTAAACCTGTGACAGTGTGATACTTATTGGAGAATCACTGGCAACCATGTAAATTGCTTTGAAAAGGTAATTAGAGGAGGATAAAACACATCAGAGGTGCACTGTATTAGTGGCAAGTTTACGTATTTTAACCAGCTCTTATTAACTCACTTCTCCTTATGGAACATGGTTGTTTCAACAGAAAAAAAAAACTAGTGAATGCTTCTGCAATTCTAAACCTGAGCACTGGGTGAACTTTATAGTCTAATCACATTCTAGCAATATTTCTTCACATTGGCGTCAATGATCCAGAATGGAGCTTCTCCTATCAGCAAAAGATCTCTTGGGTTCCCAAAATCTAGCCTAGGCCCCCAAACCTACATTCAATTGCCAATATTTCTATGGAATTCTAGTGTATTATTTTATTTTAAAGATAGAAGTTCATTAGTAACTAATGGCTAGAGTGCCAGGCCATGTCTTGTTTTTTGTACAAATTCCCCTTGCCTTGTGCACCTGTCATATATATTACTTTATAAACTAATTTGTAGCAGCCTCCATTTTGGATATGTGGTTTAAAGTCTCTCTGAGATTGCAGCTGAGAGGGGGTGTGGTCTCAGAGTGGCAGTTTGGGAGACCCGGGAATCTCCATGTGAGGTATGCTCTTGGTTTAGAAAGATATTGGATATGTGGTGTTCTTTATCATTGGGGTTATTCTCTCTGTGCATCTCTATGTTCTTACCGCACTCATAGGAGGACTCCACACCCCGGTGGGCATTCTACTAACATTATCTCTGTGTCTTTTCTATTAGCCACCAATATCACCAGTACATTTTTCTTAGCTAAGCAGTGTCATAAGGATATTTTTTTCATTAAACATAGATATTTATGTCTGATTAATTCATTTTTTTATGCTAGTCACCATCTTCTAGAATATTCTACCCTATTCTAAGGGTATTTGTTATCATTACTGTGAGACTATCTGGGAGAAGAGTTTAAATTCAAATTCAAATTCAGTTAAGTTTAAATTCAAATAAATTCAAATATTATCTGAAGTAAATTTTATTCTTTACAGACTCTATATTAGAATCCCTATCTTTGCTGAGGTATGTCAAAAATTTAAGGTTGAAGATTCAGAACTGTCAATATAAGGACTGGACAGAGTACTGATTATATTCTGTTACATAATTTAAAATTCACTGTGTTTATTGGCTGCCTTAGTTGAAAATCAACAGAGATGTACACCTAGGTAAAAATAATAGA
>WWET01002605.1:178445-209215 GCA_011038615.1 Limnodynastes dumerilii | reverse complement strand
ATATATATATATATATATACACAAACACACACACACACACACACACACACACACACACACAAATAGATATATTGGTCACAATTTTCGTGTCCTCTGTCAGGCACCTAAGGAAAGAAAAGGGAAGGAAGAAGAGAAAGGAAGAAAGGTGAGCAGCAGGAAAGAGGTGAGTGACCCCATATTTGTGACGCTTCACAGCGGCACAGATGTATTTATACTTGTCAACTATGGGGGGGGCCCAAGAATTAGCTGTAACGGGGCCCAGAAATCCTCTTGGCGGCCCTGGATGTATTAATCAACAGGAATAAATATGTCTTTTGTATATGCTCCTAATGTATATAGAGAATCCTTGATAGATATTTGGGGGGGGGGTTTGGCATCCAGCTGACAGGACTTATTCTTGTTTATCAGCTGCTTATAATGCTCAAGATTGGATAATATTTTAGTTTGAGTCTTTGCTTTCCTCAGCTTTGTCACTATGTCAGATAATGCTGTAGTGTGGTTCCAGCTGGATGGAACAGCTAGGTTAAAATCACCTGGGCTATAGAAATTTCCAACTTACTTAACTTAATCTTTGAAATTCAGAAAATATGTTGAAAGCGGCTTGAGTGTCATTTAAATATTCCAATCTGGAACATTCTTATAACCCCCAGCTTTTGTGGCAAACTTTTAAAACTGTAGCAAGAGGGAATATTATTTCATTTGTATCCAAATGCCGAATATCTATGGTTTAGGAATATGAGATTTAGCTGAGGCTTACCATAACCATGTATTACCACCTACCCAACATCATCTTCATCACTATAATCATAAAATAAAACAGCTGCCTCACAGAGGAAATTCCGATTATACACACCCTTAAAGTGAATGCAGTTCGAGTTGCATGGGGATGATTGCTTGCACATAATTTCTGAGCATGTGCAGTGCAAAATCACACAGAGATATGCTACTTGAGCTGATGTAATCAACCCTATTGACTTAGCAGTACATTCAGATTATACTTCTAATCAAAGATCCTTGTCCACCAATATATAGTATAAATATTATATAATATATGTTACATGATTGTCAACCTCCTATAATTAACAGCATGATTTATTTACTATCATAGAAACAGAATAAAGGAAAAATGTTAACTATTGCAATTAACTACCACTAAATAAGTTAAGCTATATTTTCTCACTTTAACAGCATGTATCTAAATGGGCAGCAAATGTAAAATACAGATACATCGAGAAAAAAATCACTTCAAACCTTAATTACTATAACATACAGAGAGGCAGAGACACTAACTATGTATTCTTGTTTCCAGTGCTTTTATCTTATTTATACAATCTATTTTAAAAACAAGGAACAACTAATGTCACAGAAAGTAGATAGATAGATAGATAGATAGATAGATAGATAGATAGATAGATAGATAGATAGATAGATAGATAGATAGATAGACAGATAGACAGATAGACAGATAGACAGATAGACAGACAGACAATGCTAAATTGTTAGGTTAGGCAACGTGTGTTAGCTTTTCATCCACAAAGTTGAAACAATAAAAATACAAAAATGTCCCAGCATTTTGTGTACCTAATGTAATACTAAACAATGAAATGAAGGCTGATGCATTAGTGTTATACTCCAAAATCAGTCCAGTCACCTGATTAGAGGGAGGATATAAATAGGAGGGCGCAAATCTATATTTGCGCCAGACATGCTAGCACTGGCTCTGAGTATGGCACAACAAAAATAAAAGGAAATAAAGTTTGGAATACATAACGCTTGACTATCCTACATATCTAATTCCATTTGGTATATTCCTGAAGATGAATAGGGCAGCACGGTGGTTCAGTGAGTAGCACCTGTGTCTCACAGCACTGAGGTCATGTGTTTAATTCCCGGCCTTTTCTGTGAGGAGTTGGTATGTTCCACCCATGTCTGTGTGGGTTTCCTCCAGCACTCCAAAAACATGCTGGTAGTTTAATTGGCTGCAAAATAAATTTACCCCAATGTCTCTGTGTGTATGTATGTATGGGTTAGGGACCTTAGTATGTAGCTCCAAAGGGGCAGGGACTGATGTGAATGTGAAATATTCTCTGTAAAGCGCTACATAATCTGATATATATTGCTATATAAAAACCTGTTAATAAATAAATGATTCTACATGAAAGTAGATAATACTGGATAAGGTATAATATTTACAGTTAACTATAGAACAACCTTTATTTGGTCTAATATTGTTATGTAATGGTCAAATTGTAACTCTGAAACTGTTGTTCATTTCTTCTGAAATGTTGTTATGGGTTAAAAATCAAAAAAGCACTTACACATTAGTTTCTATTTTATTGTGAGGGTATAAACAATGTCTATCAAAAAAGAGGTAGGGTAAGGTTTAAGAATACATCAAATTGCACTTGTGGGAAGCCCAATCATTTTATCTCTCATCTGCTATGTTCATTACAAACATTTGTGTCCAATATTGAATTTTCAACAACAGTTGTGAAGCTCGTTAGTGTCCATAGAAACGACATTTTATTGGCAGTAAAAATATGAATGGGTTCCTCATCATGTAGTTCAAAAGTAATGCACAGCTTTTCATGTGCCATTTAGAAAAGGGCCATCTGCATTTTTAGACATGAAAGTGAGGAAGAAGAATGCTGGCCAAAATATAAAATACAAGCTTTTGATGTACAGTTAAAGGAGAAGTAAACCTAATAAAGTGCTGGAGCTATCCTTAGTAACAGACCTTGATATTACACATTCAACGTTTGGTTGGACAAAAGCATTTTAACATTGTCAGATGCAAGTAAATAGATCTCTCTAAACACAAATTTTGTGTTAGCTTCAGTGCCCTGAAAATTGAAGGGTACCTTCAGTGCTCGAGTACTAACATTCAATAAAATAGGATACATTTTTAGGAATTCTTATTAATTATGTAGTACTCTAAACTTTTAGGAGACCTTAAAAAACATTCTTCAGACACTTAAAACAGGGACCAAGGGCAACGTTTTGCATGCTCTTATCATATGTGGACATAGGATTACACAGTTAAGATGTATTATTGTGCTCATCATGCAATTCCAGGCCATTAAAACAATACTGCAAGAATGTGTATGCTCCCAACATCTTGATTTTTAGTGATAAAAAAGGTCACATCTGATTTTATTTTATGAATATCCTAAAATTCACAATCGCAGATGGTACGATGTCTAACACAATTGTGGGTAGTGTGTACACATGTACAACTGTCTGCACAAATTTTTATTTCGTAGTCTTCTATAAGAAGATCTGTACAGTGTGAATGGAGTCATAATTCTTTCAGTAGATTGACCTAAGATGATGATCTCAGATCTGCTGATAAATTAGCATAATGGACTGATTCAGTTTTAACAAGGTGCTTAAAATTAGAGAGGAAAGTCACTCCTGGGATAAACCATGTTGATTGCAGGGGAGTCATATTTCATCTGTTGCAAACAGTATTAGAGTTGAGAGGTGGCGTTTCCCAGCCCAAGTTTAAACAGTTTAATAGGAAAGCTGGTCAGTATCTGTGTACAATAAACAGTTCAAAGTTATATCCCTGCATGCAAAGAATACAATTAACTTGACTCCCCCTGAAATCTGCATAGTTTAGCCCAGGAGTAACTTTCCTCTCTTATTTTAAGCACCTTCTTAACTCTGAATCAGGCCCAATGTGTACACGTGAATCAGTATGCTCCCTGGATGCTATACTGATATCTGCCTATGCTGCACAGTATATTGCCAGAAATTGCTGGACAAATAGTCGTTCATGCATGGCCACTGCCTACATTTGTCTGACATTTTACCACAGGTGATTTTTTTAGGACGTTCATAACAATAAATCAACAGATGCGACCTGTTTTACCACATCAAATCAAGAACGTAGTTGCATACACACTTGCGACAATGGACCAAATCGTTGCAAATCGTATGATCAGCTTGATAATTGGATAGGTGTGAGCCCAGCTTAAGATGTACTCACCTGTTCCTATATCAATTCTGAAGGAACATTAATATTGAAGCATCAACTCTGATTTATCATTACAATGAAATTTATAACTACATATTTGCAAACATTTTACTCAGTCCTACAAATAGGACAGAGATAAAATTGGTTGTTTAAGTCTGTATCGTACCTTTCGCCCATCATTCATTCTAAGATGATTTTGTACTGAATCTCATCTGAGCTTCTAAAACATGATTAAAGTCTGCTCAATGATCAGACATTAAGCTCCCCAATGATTGCCTGTGGGAAAGATTACTGTCTTAACTGCTTCCAAAGAGATAAGCACATGTGTGTAATACAAGGCAAATGCACATCAAGGTGCACTAGAGAAATCCCTCTGAGCAGCTATTAAACGTGCTATACATGTTACTGGACATTGTATTATTTGGTTTATCTCCCTTTTACACAGAACTATCTACTAATGAAAAGACTGTAACAACAAGTAAGATTTTATAACATGGGTAATTTGGTTTGTGGTCATTTGTTAATCTTTTATTACTACAAAGGAAAAAAAAATCATTTTATGTTAAAATTAGGTTGAAAACTGAAAATTCAAAGCTCATACTGGTAATTAACAATGGAAATGTAATTGTTGCTTTGTAAAGTGCCACAGTGCCAGACAGTGGATAAAACAGGACATGCATAAAACAGTTAAAATGTAGACACAATAAATGCAGACAGGGAACAAAATATAAATATATAACTTTTTCTGATCTCATTGCAAAATTTAGTAAAAGAAAAACCTGAACAGAATTTGAATGTACATAACAATGATGTATATTATTATGAACAGACAATAATTAATTCAAATGATTCCATGGATTTAGGCATTGAAAGGAAATTAGAACATAAACCTTTCAATATTAAACTGTATTACAGGATTACAAATGTTTTTCAACTTGAACACAATGGATAATGGGATTATTTTCCACACATATTAGTGCACGGAAATCAACTTGGAATAAAGACATACTTAGTTCTCTTAAAGATTGAAGTGCTCCAGAACACAGCGCACATGTTAAACCAGCTCAGACAATATACCTGACGGGAAAAGAAATATTTCCTTCTCTTGAAGACTGGGGACCGGATTCACAGATTCGTGTTTACTAAGTGCGCATTTTTACGCACGCACGTAGCAAGGCAACACCCATGACACGCCACTCGCGCGGACGGGTTTTCGGTGACTTACGCCTTCATAGGGCACCCTTATCTCTACGGGTGTACTTACGTGCACATGTTACTTACGTACGTGCGTATCTTATTAACCGCACTTTCAAAAGCCCATTTAAATGCCCCCCCATCCACTTTCAACTAACTTCAAGGGTATGGAAAACAAACACGCCCCTCCGTACATATGTCCCTAAGTGCGATTCACATATCCGTGCCTAAAGGACTTATGTACGTAAATACTAAATCATTTGCATGGAAATAGTTACTACACATGCACAGTTAATCCACTCCTAAAAATACATACGCAACCACACGCAAAAACGTATCTGTGAATACACTATATATAGTGTATAGTGAATATACACAATATACATTTACAAGGACCAGCAACATTTATGTGCTGTAGGTCAACTAGATAAACCTTTATCCATCCAGTCTAAGACTGTCAGCTTATAGAACAAATGCCAGCCATATTGTACAAGCTCTGCCCCTCTTGGTTTATTGATTCTTCCTTCTCAGCTTGATACATGGAGATCAGGACACTGTCAATGGTTCTAAGTTTACCTGCTCAATGGAAGGGAGATCGACACAATTTCTCTTATGCTTTTGAACCCAACTGCAATGCCTGATGTTACTTTTGAACTCAAATCAAGTACCTAAATTAATGTTAGGGTTAGGCTGCATTATTGTTGATTACTTGTAGACTTGGATACTTTTCAGGGCTCAGTCTATCCACTCACTTCTTTTGTCATCCCCTCCGTCAACTTGCTCATATCCCCCCTAATTTTCTATGGTCTCTCTCTCTCCACCTGCTCTCATCTTGCCCACCTCTTTAACTTATCCCTCTCCTCCGGCTTCTTCCCCTCCCCCTTTAAACATGCTCTTGTCTCACCCATCCTTAAAAAACCTAACCTTGACCCCACTTCACCCTCCAACTATTGACCCACCTCCCTGTTGCCCTTTGCCTCTAAGTTGCTTGTTTACAAGCATCTAACCGACTATCTTGCCAACAACTCCATCCTGGACCCTCTCCAATCTTGGTTCCACCCCCTGCATTCTACTGAAACTTCCCTGACTATGGTCACAAATGATCTCCTTTCTGCCAAAATCTAAGGGCCTCTTCTCCCTTCTCATCCTCCTGGATCTATCAGCAGCCTTTGACACCATTGATCACCCTCTCCTGCTCCACACGATTCGCTCCCTCTGCCTCTCTGGCGCTGTCCACTCCTGGTTCTCCTCCTATCTCTCGGACTGCTCCTTCTCTGTCGTAACCACTAGCTCCTCCTCCCCTACCACTCCTCTTTCCGTTGGCGTGCCCCAGGGCTCAGTCCTTGGTCCTCTTCTGTTTTCACTCTACACCTCCTCTGTGGGTGACCTCATCTGCTCCTGTGGCTTTAACTACCACCTCTATGCCAATGACACTCAAATCTATCTAACCTCCCCTGACCTCTCCCCAGAACTTCTGTCTAAAGTGTCAGATTGCCTCTCTGCCATCTCCTGATGGATGTCCGATCATTTTCTCAAGCTTAACATGGACAAAACTGAAATTGTAGTTTTTCCTCCTTCACAAATCTCCTGTACCCCTACCATCTCCATTACTATTGGCGACTCCACCATCTCCTCCTCCACCCAAGCCCGCTGCCTGGGCATCATCCTTGACTCATCTCTCTCCCTCACCCCCCATATCCATGCCCTCTCACTGTCCTGCCGCTTTCATCTCCGCAACATTGCTCGCATCAGACCCTTCTTAACAGCAGACGCCACTAAAACGCTCATTCACTCTCTTGTTATCTCCCGTTTGGACTACTGCAACATTCTCCTCTCTGGCCTCCCCCTGGTCCATCTTGCACCCCTACAATCTATACTAAATGCTGCAGCCAGACTCATCTTCCTCTCCCAACGCACTGCCTACACCTCCCCCTCTGTCAATCTCTACACTGGCCCTTTCAGAATTCTCTTCAAGCTCCTCACCACAACTTGCAAGACTCTCTACTCCACCGCTCCCTATCTCTCCTCCCATATCTCCATCCACACTCCCTCCCGTCCCCTCCGCTCTGCTGGTGACCGTCGCTTCAACGCCAACCTGATAACTACCTCTTACTCCCACATCCAAGACTTCTCTCGGGCCGCCCCTCTGCATTGAAACAACTTACCATATCCTATCAGTCAATCCAGCACCCTCCAATCCTTTAAACGCTCCCTCAAAACCCACTTCTTCAGGCTAGCCTACCCTTCCTCCACTTAAACTTACCTGTCCTCCCCATCTTCATCACTGTGTCTCCTGTTTATTTGCCCTCTCTCACTTAGCGTTAGCTCTTATGTGCAAGGTCCTCATCCCTCCTGTCATCACTCCTCTACCTTGTCCTCATCACTTCCCACCTTTTTTCTTCTACACACATATCCTTTTGTTCTGGTTTTTTTGTACTGTATTTTAATGTTGCTTTGAACATGTATTGTGTTCCTTATTCATGTTTTTTATACCCTCTGTTAATTATTGTATTGAATCGTATATGTAACTATTGTCTTTGCTATTGCCTCTGTACGGCACTATATAAGGGGGACCTCAGATAAAGTGTGTGGGGCTTTCTATGAAAGCGCCCCCGCACTTTTAAATGGTGCTTTTTTTTTTTTTATCAAGTCACCCGACATTTTACAAAGCGACGCTTGCTATGTTTGACACTGAAAAGATCACCATGGCGATGTTTGCCATGAAGATTTTTTAAAAGGCAAAAGTCCCGGGACTTTGGCTTAAGTAAATGCGGTGATTGCATAATCGCTACAAACCTCCCGGGATTGTGGTCGATTTAAGCTAAATTGACTTTAGTAAATGGAGCCCTTAGTGTGATACTTCTTTGATACCTGTTATTTTTATGCTGAAAATATTTGCCTTGCACATTTAATAATTGTTTTTTGTTATCTTATATTTTGACAATTGTCAGCGGGGTAATGCTGTTTGGCTCACACTTCTGCTACTGCGTGTGATTATACAATTACAGAGTGTCACATGTTGTTATTTTACCATGCAAGTAATAAACAATAAGATTTTTTCTCCAAGAGAAGCGCCTGGTACCTATTCACTTCATATAACAATACAATCATACGATGTCAACCTAATGATGTCGGCTGTATGTCTGTTCACAAAACGATTGTCACTCTTGTTCATAAAAGCCCCTCACAATATGTACTGCTAGGGGTAGTCGCTATTATCGTTCTGCAATATGACTGAACAACCTAACCCTCCAAGCTGCAGTTCCAAATACAGCAATTCCTCTACTGTTTGGTATGAAATGTAAAATGTAAAATGTTTGTGGAAAAAATTATGAAATATTTAATGTTAAGTGAACGACATGTAACATCTTGATATTACAATGTGACACTCAAAGAGAGACTTACTATTACAGTGGGAACCAAATGTATCAAAATATATGGAAGAAAAACATGTAGTTTTTTCCTGCATTGTTATGAATACCAAAGCATTGCATGGCAAAATAAACAACATATAAGATATTACATCTCCCCAGTATAATATTCACATAAGGGCTAATGCACAGTTGGGGATAGTTTGTGAAAACTTGAGATAGTAAGGTGCTATGTATCCTGGTAAAGTATAGGAACATATGGAAATTAATGTTTAGAATTAGTTTTCTGAGCAGTTGGTAACAGAGCAGACCAATGGTATTAATCTTGGATGTAGGTCTTTATATGCTTTTTTTTTTTTTTAGCAGAGTCCCCTGATTTTCAGAAATAGGCATTGAGAGCACATACCCAAGGTTGAGTTATTAATTTCAACCACTATTAAGTATTCCTGTATTAGTACTAAATACATCTATATTTAGTTTTTTACTTCATTCTCTCAGCATTGCTTTTGGGCAGCACAGTGGCCCGGTGAGTAGCACTTGTGTCTCACAGCGCTTATGTCATGAGTTCGATTCCTGAACTAAGCCTTATCTGTGTGGAGTTTGTATGTTCTCCCCGTGTCTGCATGGGTTTCCTCCAGGTATTCCAGTTACCTCCCACTCTCCAAAACACATGCTGGTGGGTGATCTGGCTGTTAAATAAATTAGCCATAGTTTATGTTAGGGAACTTAGAATGTGCAGTAGCTCCAGTGGAGCAGGAACTGATGTGAAGAAAATATATTCTGTAAAGCGCTACGTAATCTGATAATGCTATATAAAAACCTGTTAATAAATAATTGCTTTTGTTGACTAACAATGACTTAACACTGGTACCTAAGAGGGAAATTCATTAGCCTCGGCAATATCAGAAAACCTTTTACTAAAAGCATGAACAGATTTTGTCCTATCTATAGTACTAGGTGTAGACATAAAACTATATATAATATTGCTATTAGCTCCAAAAGTTCAAAAGAACAGCTTCATGAATAGTTGAAAGACAAAGGGCCAGATCCTAAGGAACGGCCGACAGAGGAATTACATACATGTCGTACGTAATCGTACCCCCACGTTTGTCTCTATATTGCCTAGATAGCTATAACATTATAAAAATAGAGAAATAGTCAAACAATAAGGCGCTGTGCAATAACTAAAAAACTCTATATATATATATAAAAATCTATATATAAAATAGGTGTGCAGTAGACTAAAAAAAGGGGCCAAACAGTAATCCTTGAGAAAAAAATGGAAGTCCTATAGCATTAAGAGTTGAGGTCCACTATATGTTGGTAGTAGATATCCTTTGTATCTCCATATTTGGCATAATAGGGGATCAAGAGAAAAAGACAATAAATAATTAACAAATTTATTCTGTAAACAACTGGCTATTAAAACATAGGTTAGGCCAGAACAAAAGCAGAGATAAAATAAAAAATACAATGAAATGAATGAAAAACCCAACAGGATCCTAGAGTGAACAGTACGTACCCGTCATGCAGGGGAAGGTGGAAAACAAAGTCCCGTAACCGATGCAAGGACGAGAGAGTCCGGGATGCGTCCAAGATGATCAGAGTCGCAGGTGGTCGGGATGTAGCAGTGATCCGGCAGTCGGAGTGTGCACTGAGGAGACCTGGAAGTTACCGTCTGACGCGTTTCGAGGGACAGAGCCTCTTTTTCAAAGTTGAAATCTGTCTGGCTGCAGTGATACAGCGTGACTGGAACTGATACCTTTTTATTTTCACAGCTATAACATTATGTTCACTTACCTCATGATTGGCTTTTCTTCACTCTTCTTCCTTTCTTTCTCTTATTTAAAGCATCTGAGTGACATGTATATATTTATATGCGATAGATAGATAGATAGATAGATAGATAGATAGATAGAGATAGATAGATAGATAGATAGATAGATAGATAGATAGATAGATAGATAGATAGATATGAGGGAAGAACACTTCCCTGGTACTTAAAAGTTTCAGATTGCTGAACCCTAACTTAACAGTTACGCACCACCCCCACCTTAAATGGAGCTGATGTGTAAAAGAGGATTGTACGTAAGGGCTTAGCCAAATCCTTACTGCACAATTTAATACTCCCACACACACACACCATGCAGACATACTCTAAGCATGCTGCCATGCTGATCAAATTCCAGCAAGTAATATGAATCTTGAGGATCCAGATCCCTTCTGGAAGTCTGTAGGTGATCATGCAAACATGCAGAACGTGGCTGTTTCCGCCCACATCATAGCGAAAACAGCCACTTTAGCTCCAGGTCAAAAATCTACTAAGATTGAGGAGCAACTTTAAAAAAATGTTTAAAAAAAGAAAAGAAATGCTGTTGCATCAGATAACTTAAACATTCGCTGGTTTTGGCAGTGTCGCTGAAGTATCCTAAATTCACACTTGCTGACACATGGAAGATTTCTCATTTCAAACCAAGTCAAAATGTGTTGCTGCAATTTCATCCACATGTAAAACCAATGACAACGGGTTGTCCAATCTCATTCCTTGTTACTTGATGTTTGAAAACAAGGACACAACTAGATCACAGTTACTTTAACAGGCATCATTACAAACAGCAGTTTGTGTCTTACAACAATGTACTTTTCTTTTCGAAAGCAGAGAATCAAATTTATTTCTTTGTATCCGGACTAATAAAATTGGTTGTATTCACAAAGCATATGTATGATAGAGTAGTTTAACATCTGTCTGGTACAAGTTTTGTAGCATTATAGTGTGTGAAAAAGATTAAATATAATCTCAAAGCAATTGTCTCTAAATGTTTGATTCTATAGCAAGTGGTAACATATTGCTTGTAGCCAGAAAGGAAAGGGTGTCCACAATATGCCTGTTCATAACCCTCATTGTGCAGAAAACCTCAAAGGAGATGTCAATGCAGCATACTAGGCAGTTGACAGTAGATGTAGTAGTGTCAGCTGAAAAACGTAGATGTCAAATTACTGTTGGTGCTTATGTTAAAGGAGCAGAGAAAGCTAAAATACTGACAAGCCTTAATAAAGTCCCTCTTGCTGTTGATCTTAGCACATTACTAGGCCATGCCTAGTTAGAGGGTGTTAGAAAATGAAAAACCTTGGCACTTGTCTTAATGTTAACCTTACTCTCTAAGACACCTGCCATCTCTGCATCAACCACAGTTCTACATTGGGATTTACGTAAAGGAAGCCTTTTAATTATCATCGGTCACTGCCCTTATTCTCTAAATAAAAGCAATTCACAAGCAGAAAATTCACATATTAGTTTCAAACCTCAGGCATTTTTTCAGTCAATTAAAGGTCATGGAGACAAGACTATCCCATTCACCATTGTTACTATTTGCTATATTTAGGATTCATAATAATATTCACCCAATACACCAAGAACATTGCCTGCCACATGTTTTTCTCAATGCCCACCACAGAGCTAAACAATGACCTGTTAAAACACAGGTTAATATCTTGCAGATCTTGGCAAACAAATTATATTTCCTAAAATATTTCCTAAAATAATCTATAAACTTTAGATACAAAATTTATTACCGTTACAAATTATAAAAAAATATTGATTGGGGATTTAAAATAAATTTTCAATAATCCCTGTTTGCTGTGATTAAGTACGTCAATGGCCTCCACAGTCACCAGAGAACGATTCAATGACGTACCTTTTTGTAGGTAGAACGTCAAATCTGCAGCCACTGTGTGATGCTAGAACACATCAAGGATAATAATATTAGACTGTAATCTTGAGAAAAAGAGTACATTTTTTAAAATTTCACTTATCTAGGTCACAAAGAATTTACTGTTCCCATGACTAATGTGCCCACCATGTACATAGCTAGTTATAAATTGTGCACCTCTGTACACAAGGCTATAAAGAATCTGCCTAAAGATATGTACTGCAAGGACAGACCCAAAAGATGCTTATAGAGAATATATTTGTGTCTATTCTGCCAACTGCGGCTTGAAGAGTTTCAGGAATATATGATAAGGAAATTCCAAATAACCTAACTGGGAAATATTTAAATGTGTATAGGCGATATATTGGGTCACTCCATTGACCTCGTTTTCTCTCACTCATGCTCCCTGTCCAACTTCTCCATCTCTCCCTTCCCCCTCACTGATCATCACCTTATCTCCTTCTCCCTCTTTTCTTCCCCCTCCCCCTCACCTAAACGTATTCTCTCCCAGCAGAACCTCAACTCCCTTGACATTGCGGCTTTAACCTCTTCCCTTGATCCCCTCCTTGCCCCCATTTCCACCATGTCCTGTCCAAACATAGCCACCTCCCTCTACAAGAATTCCCACCCTCCCTTTGCCGCACCAACCCCCAACTTTGGCACACCACACTCACTTGTTTCCTAAAAAAAATGATACCGTACTGCGGAATGCATCTGGAGGAAGTCCCATTCCCTCACAGACTTTCTCCACTTCAAGCTCATCCTCTCCTCTTTTAGCTCCGCCCTTACCCTCGCCAAGCAATCCTTCTTCAAGTCCCTCATCCTCTCTCAGTCATTTAACCCTCGCCGTCTCTTTGCCACTTTCAACTCTCTTATCCTACTTCCCTTGTTCTATCCATTTCTGCTTCTGACTTTGCCACTTTCTTCACTTCCAAGATTGGCTCCATCTCCTCTGTCATCACCTCTCATCCCCCTCCATCTCCACCCTTTCATCTCCCACCTATGTCTGCCTTTATCCCCACCTTAGATGAGGAAGTACACCCCCTTCTTGTATAATCCCCTGTCAATGTGCCTACTTGAACCTATGCCTTCTAATCTTCTCCAATTTCGCTCTCTCTCTCCACCTGCTCTTATCTTGCACACCTCTTCAACTTATCACTCTCCTCTAACTTCTTCCCCTCTCCTTTTAAACACGCTCTTGTCTCCCCCATCCTTCAAAAAAACAAAACAAAACCTAAACTTAACCCCACCTCACCCTCCAACTAATGACCCATCTCTCTTCCCTCCCCCTCACCTCCAAGCTGCTTGAACGCCTTGTTTACAACCATCTAATCAACTATCTCACATCCAACTCTATCCTGGACCCTCCTCAGTCTGTATTTTGCTTCCTGCACTCCACTGAAACCACCCTAAGGTCACAAATGATCTCCTCTCTGCCAAATCTAAGGGCCACTTCTACCTTTTCATCCTCCTAGATCTATCAGCAGCCTTTGACACTGTTGATCATCCTCTCCTGCTCCTTTACATTCTCACCCTCTCTGGCACAGCACACTCCTGGTTCTCCTCCCATCTTTCAGACTGCACCTTCTCTGTCTCAACCTCTAGCTCCTCCTCCCCTACCACTCCTCTTCCCTTTGGTGTTCCACAGGGCTCAGTTCTTGATCCTCTTCTCTTCTCACTCTATACATCCTCTCTGGGTGACCTTAGTGTCTTTGGCTTTCACTACCACCTCTATCCCGATGACACTCAAATCTATCTCACCTCCCCTGATCACTACCCCTCTCTCCTGTCCAAAGCATAAGATCGCCTCTCGACCATCTCCTCATAGATGTCCCAGTGCTTTCTCAATTTTCACCTGGACAAAATCATTACTATGTGCGACTCCACCATCTCCTCCTACACCCAAATCCGCTGCCTGGGCATCATCCTTTACTCACTTTCCTCATCAGCGCATTCTTGCGGTCCTGTCACTTTCACCTCCACAACATAGCTTGCATCAGTCCCTTCTTAAATGCAGATGCCACTAAAATACTTGTTCACTCGTTATCCCCTGCCTCGACTACTGCAACATTCTTCTCTCTGGCCTCCCTCTGGTCCGTCTCACTCCCCTACAATCCATAATAAATGCTGCAGCCACCTCCCCTCTCTGTCAATCCCTACACTGGCTTCCTGTTCCTTTCAGAATTCTTTTCAAGCCTCTCCCCACAACTTGCAAGGCTCCCTCCTCCCTCATCTCCATCCACACGCTGTCCGACCCCTCAGGTCGGCTGGTAACCGCTGCTTCAATTCCAACCTGATAGCTACCTCACAGTCCAGCATCCAAGACTTCCATCGGGCCATCCCCACTGCACTGGAATAACCTATCAGGCAATCCAACATCCTCTGACCCTTAAAACGCTCCCTCAAAATCCACTACTTCAGTCTACTAGCCTACCCTTCTACCACCTAAGATAACCTGCCCTCACCATCTTCATCCCTGTTTCTCCCATTTGTTTACCCCCTCCCACTTAGCATGGTAGCTTTTATGGGCATGGCCTCCTCCCTCCTGTCATCACTCCTCTACCCAGTCCTCATTAATTCACACCTTTTCACTCTACTCTCTATCTCACTCCTTATTCACCTGCTCCTACACATATATCCTACTTTATTCTCCATACATATTGTTCTGCTATTTTTGTACTGTATTTTATTTTGGCATTGTACTTGTATTGATTATTTATTTGAAATTGTAACTTTCTGTTAATTGTGTTGTAAACAACTATTGCCTTTGTACAGCACTACAAACACTGTGAGGCTCCTTTAAAATAAGCGTTAATAATAATACACACATATAAATACATATAAAAGTTCATTTATTTCAGTAATTCAGCTTAAAAGGTGAAACTAATATATTATATAGACTCATTACATGCAAAATGAGATTTTTCAACCATTTATTTGTTTTAATTTTGTTTATTATGACTTACAGCTTATGAAAACCCCAAAATCAAAATCTCACAAAATTAGAATAATGTGAAAAGGTTCAATATTGTAGGCTCAAAGTGTCACACTCTAATCAGCAAATTATTCCAAAACACCTGCAAAGGGTTCCTGAGCTTTTAATTGGTCTCTCAGTCTGGATCAGTAGAATTCACAATCATGGGGAAGACTGCTGATCTGAAAGTTGCAAAAGAACAAGAGTACAGCGCATCAAAATACCAATAGATATACGGGAAAATTACTAAATGCTTGATGTTGGCTTCAATAATCAAGAAGAACGGCACTTGAATTAAAAAATATATAACTATTTATTTCATTTAAAAATACATTTATCTTATGAAAAATAGACAATTTATTTTGGTGATAGACCCCGTTAATTGAGTTCTTTTACATAAATTCTTAGTTCGTATTTTCCACTGAAGGACAGATGATCTGTATTTGCTGTAGATTGTAGTATACCCCGGGTGGCCAAAACCGGGAATATAGCAATGTTATATTGCTGCAGTTCAATATGGCAATTAATACAGTTGTATACAGTGTTATACTTGTTGCAATTCAATCAGGCAGTTTTAAGCACTCAGTTGGACTATCTGGATCACATACCGCAGTGAGTGAGAGCAATCGATCACACGTGTCCTCCTCCATTCGGCTTGGAACTCTGTGGGAGCTCCCTCCGATGCACAGGGTAAAAGGGCTCGTGTTCCACCTCCCACTCTGTCCGCGGTTCCGGATGATTGTTCCACAGATTGGCGCTGTATATAGATGCCACACTGAGTCACACTGCCACACTGAGCTGACGGATTTTCAGTGAAGTCATATTTGCTATTTGCTGAACAGTGGATAGAGGTGAATTCTCCAATTACAGAGGTCAAAATATCAGGTTACTGACTTTTTCAAAGCGAGTGTTCTGTGTCTAAAAGAGCGCCAGTACTTAAAGTCCCATCACAGGTGTTTTAGAGATTCATTAAAAATTAATGGCAGGGCTTCTGGTGCGTGTCTCAACGAGCGTGGACGCATTTTAGTTGAGCTCCCCAGCAAGGCAGCTAATTTAGCCCACAAACCCGACAGATTGTGGTATTAAACCGCGGAGGACCTTGCCCACCACAGAGGGGATACTCCTGCGAAAGGGCAGACAGCTCCCGGCTCCCCAGGACACCTAAGCACCGAAGCCAGACTCTAAGGCGCAGAGCCGTATTGAGGCCGCCATACTGCACGGAGCAGAGCTAGTGCAGAGCAGACGCAGCAACAAGAGGGACAGAGAAAATACCTCTGCGGTGGTAATCAGAGCCTGATCCATCCAGAGGAGGAGAAATCCAGCAGCACCCTCAACTTGAAAGGAGGAGAAGCGGGGACGCTGGGAAGCCATTGCCACGTGGAGGAGACTGCGGCGGGGCAGACAGCACGTTACCTGGTGCCTTGCAGTGAGTACTGTTGCTAACGGCGCACTGGGACGGTCAGAGAGCCTCAACAGCGGGAAAACTGAGCCTTCTCTGCCCCTGTGCAACCCCTCCATATGTGTGGTGGGAAGAGATTGCCCCAAAGATAGCAGGCAGAGGCATCTATACCCTGCCCAGTTACAAGCTTGGTGGACAACTCACGGGCTCTTCTGTTACCCAGGGAATTAACGCAGAGGAGCAATAACAGCCAGGGGCATAGAACCTCAGTTTGCTGATTTTAGTAGCAGTACAGCTATCCTCCTGTCCCACATCATTTGTCTCCTTTTTCTACATTGGCCTCTATTTCATGGCTGAATGTGCATAAGGGCTTTTCAGTACAGTGACTAACTGCAGATTCCCTCAGGTACTTTGTCAGCTAAAAGGCTGGAATTACATTATTGTCTCTTTGCTGCCCCCTTGTGGCCATACCTGGGCTTAGATAGGGTTAAGTGGCTCTATAACTCTCTCTCAACAAACGCCTTGAATAGGGTCTTCTTGCATATGAATAGCCCAATACATTACTATATTTTGAAAAATAACAAAAACCTCAGACCCACCCTAATGGTCTTGACCTCCCCAGTCTAACAACCGACAGCAGGGGGAACAGCCAACGACATGTGAAATCACCCGTTTCTCATACTCAGGGGGGAACTTCTCAGACTCCTATAACCTGAACTCAACGTACTCACATTTGGAAAGTTTTGTGATATCGGGCGAGCGGGAGTACTACTTTTTATACAAGTCAAACCCATAATAGATATGGACAAATTTCTTGATAAGAGCGCATCGCAGGCTACCTCTTCCCCATCCACAATGGGTGGCAGAAATAGAGCTTCCACTAATAAAAGAGGCGCAGCTAAACCCCCCTCTCCAGAACCCCCACAGCACTCCCACGCTGAGGTCTCAAATGAATCCACTGATATGGTTCCTTCTCGCAGCTTCACAGACTGGGTACAGGAACTTTCCAAGGCAATGATGCCGCAAATTGACAAGCGCTTTGACCACCTCCAAACAGTGCTTGACGCTTCATTGGCTAAACTAGAGGCTAACACGTCCAGAATCACTGGTCTGGAACAGTGTACGGGAGACTCCGAGAATGTAATACACGCCTTACAAGATACAGTGGCCTCTCAGTCAAGAATCATCTCTGATATGTCGGAGAAATTAGACGACTTGGAGAACAGGAGTCGTAGGTGTAACCTACGATTCATCGGCATCCCGGAGTCAATTAAGGGTCCACAACTTTCCGTATATCTGGAAACTACACTCTTCATGGCCCTGAGCGTACCAGAGGACTCGCCCCGCCCCCAAGTGGAGAGAGCCCATCGCATTGGCCCGGAGAGACAGGGAGATCGTCCCCTTCCTCGTCCAGTGATCGCCAAATTCCTGGACTTCAGGTCCAAGGAGGCCATCCTGAGGGCATACAAGCGCATTCCAGACCTTGTCAGTGAAGAGCATCGATTTCTTATTTTTCAAGACTTTGCGGCCACAGTGGCGCAAAAGCGGAAGGAGTTCTCGCCTGTCTGCAAATACCTGGTTGACCAGAACCAAAGATTCGGCCTCTTATATCCAGCAAAGTAGAAGGTCACTGTGAATGGACTGGAACTCTTTTTTACGGATCCGATCAAGGCCAAGGAACACTTCTTGGGTCCTCGTTCCTCAAATGGCTCACCTAATTGCAGACTGGATGAATGAAGATCACGTACATTGCTTTGCGTCTTACAAGTATCCATAATTTAGTTATCTTGCTGTTATAATTGGAAGAATGTCAAGTTAAAATCTCTTAAAATGCTACTTAAAATAATATAGTTCATGGTTTATATGTATTGTTAGTAAATATAGTAGATATACCTGGGTTGGTTCCCCCCCTGGGTACTTAGGTTTAAATGGTTATGCTATGTTTAACTACACTAGTATTGGTTATTCTATGTTACTCGAAATTACCGAACTTGTGCCTTTGGTTTGGTCTTCACAAGGGAATTCCAAATGATAAAATGGAAGGAAATTATAGAAATAGATATGCAGTCAATGTAGAGTTAATTATGTCAACTTTTTTTTATCTCTCTTTTTTTGTGCCGCACGGGTGTTCCAAGTTGCAAAACCACCTCCGGTTGCTCGGGCGGAGGCGTTGTATTACTACCAAATACCTTCTTCATACCCGTACCGACTGATTGGGTAGGTTAATTGAATGCATCATGCACCACCACTCACGGTCACACACTCACATGATTCCCATGTCCAACACCTAAACTTCACACTGGCGTCTTGGAACGTTGGGGGGGTTAAACACACCCATTAAGAGGAAGAAGGTTTCCACACATCTAAAGAAATGTGAAGTGGATATTGCTCTACTTCAGGAGACCCACTGGAAACACGGTGAGGGCTCTAGTCTCAGGGATGGGTGGATAGGAGAATGTCTCTCTGCTTCATACCACAACAAATCCAGGGGGGGGGCAATTTTATTTAGAAAAGGCTTTCCCTATCAACTCTAGACCAGTATAGCGACCCCGAGGGCCGTTTCATGCTACTGGACCTTAAGATCAATTCCACCAGATACTCGCTGCTTAATATATATGCTCCTAATGGAGCGTCTTCTAATTTTTTCAGCACTCTATCCCAATTTTTGTTAAACCGGGATACTCCTAATTTGATAGTGGGGGAAGACCTTAATTCTGTCACGGACCCCTTGCTGGAAGAGTCACCGCCAGGAAGAAATCCCAACTCCCCGCAATAGTACCACATTCAGGGCTTGCAATCAATGCACAATTTGGTGGATACGTGGTGCATTACCCACCCATCCGAAAAATCATTCACCCATATTTCAGCGGCTCATGGCTCCCTGTCTAGGCTAGATTATTTTATGGTGGTAGACATTCTGGTGTCTCAACTTAGGGGTGTGTCCATAGGCAATATAGTCATATCAGACCATTCACCTATATTCCTCACTTTACAACATATTGTTCCAATATGGGCATCGAGAAAGTGGTGCTTCCCCTCATATCTTAAAGATTCAGAAGATTTCCATAGACACCTGAAATATTATTGGAATGACTTTATGGATACCAATATAGATCACTGGGATGACCCGGTCCTTTTCTGGCAGACCTCCAAGGCAGTGATACATGGCGGAATTATTACTAATGTGGCGAAACGTCGTAAGGATATTAAAATACGCACACAGTTATTACATGATAAGGTAGCCTCATCGTTCCGGGAATATACAGCAAACCCAAATCCAGATTAGCTAAGGTATTAGCTAATATGGCAAAAGTTTGGAAACCAAGAAGCCACATAACAGCTCTGAAACACCCTGAGTCCCCAGGGGAAGTGATAGTCTGGTCGGAAGGTATCATGCAGAGATTTCAACAATTTTATGAGGATCTTTATCGGGCCATCCCTGGTGAAGCGGACCTACAAGACCAGTTATTGTGCGAAGCGCATCTCCCGAGGCTTTCTCAGGAACAACGTGACATCCTGGATGACCCGATAACTGCAGAAGAAATAGATAGGGTAATTAAATCGCTTAAGACTGGCAAAGCCCCGGGCCCCGACGGTCTGACAAACGAATATTATAAAATTCTGAGGAAAGATGTGACCCCAGCTCTATTGGAACTTTCCAAACTCATACATGAGCAATCCCCATCCTACCCTAGCTTCAATGAATCCCATACTATCTTTATCCCTAAACCCAATAAGGATCCCCAATTGGTAGCTTCCTACCGTCCAATAACTTTACTTAACACTGATTGCAAAATCTTGGCCAAAATAATGGCCACACGCCTACAGTCAATTCTCCCAGACCTACTGACTGTTCATCAGTTGGGGTTCGTGGCAGGCAGACACTCGGTGAAGGGGATAAGGGCGGCAGTTGCAGCAACGGTAATATCATCACAATCACGTGACACCAATAATATGTTGCTGAGCCTGGATACACATAAGGCCTTTGTTTCCATCTCCTGGACGCACCTCTATGAGATATTGGAGCGCCGCTCCTTTGGCACTGCATTTATTAGCCTGATTCGCTACTTCTATAATTCCCCGACCACAGTCTTTCTTTTGAACGGGCAACGAGGTAGCCGAATGACAACGGCCAGAGGAACTAGACAGGGATGCCTCATGTCCCTGCTACTGTTCAATTTGTGTCTTGATCCACTGCTGTGTATTCTCCAAAACTGGCGGGACTTTGAGGGCATTGGGGTTGGCGACAGAGTCATAAAGGTTACCGCATTCGCGGACGATGTATTATTGTACATCTCAAATCCGGAGGTGATTCTGGAAAAATTGTTAGACAGAATACATGACTATGGGCTTATTTCTGGTCTAAAGATAAATGTAGATAAGTCCTCGGCCCTCTGTCTATCGCCGGGGAGACATCGTCCAGCGTGGGGTGAGGCAGTTTTGGTCCAGTGGCAGAGACGTTCCCTCACTTATTTAGGGGTACAAATTGCTAAACACCCCTCCCAACTATATGCTCTCAATATTCCCCCTTTGATAAGGGACCTAGAGAGAACCTTGGAGAGATGGCGGAGCCTAATGTTGACATACACGGGGCGAGCTCACTCATCTCATTAAGATGACTTGCTTCTGTACCTGTTTCAATCCCTTCCGCTTATTCTAACCCAAAGCGACAATAAAAGGATCATGTCTTTATTTAGAAATTTTATATGGAAAGGGGGTAGGCCTAGGATCAGTATGCATAAACTTCAGCAATCTCAATCCAATGGAGGAATCAATTTCCCTAACATAGCTTTATATAACCAAGCTTCCCTCCTACGCCACCTCAGGGACTGGTTACAGGGCACAGAAATTTACACGGACACAGGATTAGAACAAGAATTCATTACCAACATCAATCTTAAAGCTCTCTTACATATCCGTCACTCAGACATTCCTCCATACATCAAAGATAACCCACTGCTTGAATCTACCTGCAGACTTTGGCACATCATAAGGTGCAAGCACAACTTACACTCCCAAGCCTCTTTACACCTACCTTTGATGCACAACCCAGGGTTTCAATCGGGAGAAGCAGCCTTTCCTTTGCAATATGGCAGAGGGAGGGAGTCTCTGCTATTGCCAAACAGGTAGACAAGGGCCTTAAGAAACCCCTGCCATTTCGGCAAGCAGTAGAGAAGTTTAGATTCCTGAAGGACTATCCATTTGCCTACTTCCAGGTCTATCACTATATAGAATCTGTCCTTTGAGCACTTTGGAGATCTAGACTGGCATAATCAACTGGATGCATTCCTTGACATGCCACTCCCTAAACATAAAGCTATCACACTAAACTATAGGGTGCTCAGGGAGGAGATAGATTACACTCTTATTAGCACTGGCATACCTCAATGGATGAACGATTTCCCTACTTTAACCCCAAAAGAACTTCTCAATACCCTAAATACATCATGTAAATATTTCCCGGTGAGTAGCTACCGAGGGTTGTTCCTAAACGTCTATCATCGGACGTACCTCACACCTCATAGATATCTGACAATGGGATCAATGACTTCACACTCATGCGCTCGCTGTGGCCAGAGAGGGGCGGACCTGTTCCACTGTTTGTGGAATTGTCCAATAGTGCGGTGTTTCTGGCTAAAAGTTCGACAATTTGCTAAGGATAATATAGCTCTCACTGTTCCCTTTAATCTGGAGTGGGCTATCCTGGGAATAATCCCCAGAGAACCGGCTCTCTCCAGAGATATAAAAAAAACGCTGGTAGCACTTAGTGCTGTTGCTAAAAAAAAACATCCTGCAGGTATGGAACCATCCTGGCATACCACCGTTTGATATGTCTAAGGAAAAACTATTTTATTTATTTCGGATGGACTGGTTGGAGGCCTCCTTAGACAAAAATGCTAAGGTTGAAGCATTTTTCGGCTTATGGCAAAAATATATTCACTTTCTCCCGCAACCCACGAGAGCCAAGATTCATAGATGTTTTGTAGAGACGAGGTGGTATGCCACTCAGCTCTTCATTGGGGAACACCCAATTCAACTGCAATAATGGGGGCCGAAGAGGAGGGGACACCACCTCCTTATCCAATTTTACTGGGACTTTATGAGATCATTGTGTGAAAACTGATGGGGGTACCTGTGCGGCACAATCGATTGCTTGATACTATCCCAATCATCTGTTATGGTCAAGTATAACTTTATATAGGATTGATAGATAGTGCATGATATTTCATGTAACCGGGAAAATAGCGTGGGGTTTACCAGGCTTGTGAAGAATGTTTATTCCCGGAAGTGCTTACTTACTCTCTTACATGTTACTTGCATTACCCTGCTGCATGGCAAATGTTAATGAATATATGCTATGTCATTGTAATACTCTGCTTTGACTGTTGAAGAAAAATAAATATTAAAAAAAAAATGAATGGCATACAGTTTCTTATGTGATTGGACAGTTTGCCTCTATACCTTCAGTTGCCGTTCTCCTAGAATATCTATCCTATGTATCGTATACTTATTAAAAATGAAAATAAAAAATTATGAAAATATAATAAAATTATATACATAAAAAGTGAACCACAGTGGAAATACAGTGGATTCGATTAGATAATAAATGTATATAGAATTATATAGTTTCATTCATAGTATTCTTAATATTCTTATAGTATTTTATCCCTCTTCACCTTAAACACAATTAAATCACTTCCATTGTATCTCTCTATTTATTAGTATCGATTGGTTGAACCTCAGACTTGCAGATATGCGAATATCTCCCAAGTCGTTTGTGTCTCCCTGATTTTCTATAACAGTCATTGGGGTAGATCCTGAACAACGTTTGCATTACGTTTGTTCGCGTAGCGAATTTTCGCGTACGTAAATTCGCACCGCCACCCTTAACACACCCCCTGCACGGACGTATTTTGTGAAAATACGCTACCCAAACCCTACCTTAACTTTTCCAGACGTAACACAATACGTCCGCTAACGGGCGTACAGACTACGCGAACGTACGCAGCTTAGCACGCCCATACTGTACACTTTAAATATAAATAAATATAGTCCAAATTATTTGGGTACTCTACTGGATGAGGAATGGGCCCAAGTTATGACTAGTCCTAAATATGCCACATCTCCTGTTAGGTATTGTCAAATCAAATTCTTTATTTTACACAGGGTGTACCTGTCTCCTCAGAGCTTGTATGACATGGTGTATTAGGTGCAGTTGTGAGGAAGCGTATATCTGGCGCATGGTATAGGGGTGCCCTATTATACAAGTTTTTTATAATAAAATCTGGGACTGTGTGTGTGGCACAACTTCGGGACTTCCACCCTTAAATCCAAAGACTTTCCTTTTTGGTATCCACTTAGAGGAGGAGAGCTCTGCTGTGATTTTTTTTAATATGTCATGTTGCTCTGCTCTTAGGCTATAGTCACACTTGCTAGGATGTGGTTGGCAGCAGAATCCCCCTCTTTTCATACCTGGGTGGGTTTAGTAAATAGTACAATGAATCACAAAACGTTTGTGTACACAAAAAGGAAAGCTCTTCCAGCGTTCTATAGACTGTGGTCACCTTGGTATGAATCTGTATATGCAACTGAGGTGGGGGAGCTGGGAGGTACAGGATAAATTGAATGGCACTAGGTAATTGAAGGGAGAGGAGGGTAATATCTGCTATTCCCAAACTTGTTAAAGTACATAAATGACGAAAAGTTTCCTGTATAATCTTGGCAGGGGGAATTTGCTTTGTCCGTGTTGTAAAGTGGTAAAATGTGCAGTTATTCTCTTAGATAGTACCATGGCCGAATATTCTTAATGTTTGTTGATGTTTCTAAATAGAGATGTGTTTCAATACAATGTATGGATATGTTGCAGCATGTTCAGATCCCGTGTAAATGTTTATGTTAATGTATATGTAAGTGGGGGAGGGGGGTTATATTGTTGTATGTTTGTATAATTGTATTGGAAAAATGTAAAAAAATAAAATCAATAAAAAAATAAATAAATATATAAAACTAAATATAGTCAGTATAGTTTTAAATAAACAACTGAGCAGACTGGATGGGCCATGTGGCTCTTATCTGCTGTCACTTTCTGTGGGCCTGATCCTGAGTTTTAGCGGATGCGCTAAAACGTACTATTCAGAGGTGCTTTTTTCTTTAGAAAAATGCACCTCTGCATTGGCCGCAGAAAAGCCGGCCTTGGAAAAAAAAAAGCAGTCGGTGCTTTAATTGCTCCGACCGCAGTGTGTTTTTAAACAACTATTTTAAATTAACCACTTCCCCCGGCAAAATCTCCCCCCACACACACATAAATAAAAGATCCCGTCCCAACAGGGCATGCTGATGATTGTAGAACTACAATCACCAGCATGTCCATGGATGCCAGGGCATGTTGGCACTTGGAGAACCAACATGCCTGCCAGCCAGGGCCCGAAGCGCTCGGTAAATGTCCCGATTCAATTAATTAAATAAAATTAATCTAAATAAATTAAAATAAAATGAATTAATACATCCAATTACTTCATTATATAATTAGATTAAATAAATATACGTCCATATTAAGTGATAAAGTCCATCTAAAGAGTACAGTTGTATACCTGCAGGTATTATTCTGTCACTTATTTTAATTGAAAGTCAATCATTTCACGGTAATAAGTTAAGTTTTAAACATGTAACTACATTAGGTTCCTATGGTTTTTTATTTCTATATTTTTCTTTTTAGTTGTTATAATTTATTTAATTTCGTCCCCCCCCTAAAAAAAAAATTTCTAAAGATTTTGTTACGGTTCAGAATGTTTCATTCATAGTATTCTTAACATTCTTGTAGTATTTTATCCCTCTTCACCTTAAACACAATTAAATCACTTCCATTGTATCTCTCTATTTATTAGTATCGATTGGTTGAACCTCAGACTTGCAGATATGCGAATATCTCCCAAGTCGTTTGTGTCTCCCTGATTTTCTATAACAGTCATTAATTGTAAAATTAGTACTCCCATACTCAAAGTTCAAATTTTAATACCCCGTACTGTTGAACTCAATGGTGTCATTTAGACCCTCTGGTGTGAGGGTTTGGAGGGTGAAGATCCAGTAGGCCTCACGTTGGCAGAGCCCACTGAATCTGTCACCCCCCCCTCAGAGTCAAAGGTATAATTTCTAAACCACAGATACTTAATACTTCAGGGTCCCCAGCATGGTGAAGAGTAAAGTGTTTGGGGATACTGTGGTTCCCCAATTTTTTAAATACATTACTTTTGTGTTCTCGAAATCGGTCCTTCAGTCTCCGTGTGGTTAATGTGAGATTTGATGGAAAAATTATTTTTGTTAGAAAACGACTGAATATTAGTTGCGCCATGAGTAATAGCTTTGCAAGTTAGACACACCGGTTTATTACATCTATAACAACCGCATGTGTCTATATTTCCTTTGTCTTCCTTATTTATTGTATTACTTTCCAAAGGAAATTTCATCATACTGGGGGCCAGATAATTTTTAAGACTTTTATTCTTTTTAAAGATCACCTTTGGTTTGTCCTTCAAAAAGGGAGCAATCAACTCCTCCTGTTTAAGAAAAGTTAAGTTTTTTTCGACTATTTGTTTCATTTGAAGTGATTTTGTGTTGAATCTAGTAATGAAGGGTAAACTAAAGTCATTTCTAGACTTTTTGTTTGTGACAGATTGTCTTTTTTTGGGGGACAACAAGACTTTCTGATCTAATTTAATTGCTTTATTTTTAGCCTCCTCTAGTAGTTGGTCGGGATAACCCCGCTCTCTGAACTTGGACGTCATTGTAGCCATCTGCACCCCAAAGTCCGCATTGTCCCCACAATTCCGTCTCAACCGTGTAAATTGGTTGAAAGGGATGTGGTTTATCCATGGGCGGTGATGACTGCTGTTGAAGTGCAGTTAGCTACAGGCGTCCGAGGGTTTGGAATAATTTGAACTCATGACCTCGTTGCCTCTGGATGAGAGGGTAATATCCAAAAAATTAATAATGGTGGGGTAATAAGTGAAGGTGAATTTAAGGTTATAAGTGTTGTGATTGAGGTCTTCAACAAATTTTTGTGCTGAATCTATGTCTCCGTCCCACACTACAAAATAGGTAGTCAATAAAGCGTTTATAGAGCACGAAGTTCTCCCCCCATTTGCTCCCCAAGATGTACTGTTCTTCAAAATGGCGAAATCGACCTGACAGTTGTGCAGAAAAGCATCATTGACACCCTCCACAAAGCCTCAAAAGGAAATTCCAAAAGAAGTTGGATGCTCTCAAAGTGCTGTATCAAAGCACATTAATAGAAAGTTAGATGGGAGGGCAAAGTGTGGAACAAAAGGTGCACAAGCAGCAGGGAGAGTATTGTTAGGAAAAGGCCATTCAAAAGTGTGGGGGAGTTGCACAAGGAGTGGACTGAAGCTGGAGTTACTGCATCAAGAGCCACCACACCAGACGGATCCTGGACATGGGCTTAAAATGTCATATTCCTCTTGTCAAGCCGCTCCTGAACAACAACAACGTCAGAAGCATCTTACCTGTGCTAAAGAAAGAAAGAACTGGTCTGTTTCTCAGTGGTCCAATGTCCTCTTTTCTGATGAGAGCAAATTTTGCATCTCATTTGGAAACCAAGTTCCCAGAGTCTGGAGGAAGAATTGAGAGGCACACAATCCAAGATGCTTGAAGTCCAGTGTGAAGTTTCCACAGTCTGTGTTGATTTGGGGAGCCATGTCATCTGCTGGTGTTGGTCCACTGTGCTTTATTAAGTCCAGAATCAATGCAGCTGTCTACCAGGACATCTTAGAGCACTTCATGCTTTGCAGAACTTGGCACCTGCACACACTGCCAAAGTAACTCAAACCTGGTTCAATGACCGTGGGATTACTGTGCTGGATTGGCCAGCAAACTTGGCGGACCAGAACCCCATAGAGAATCATGGGGCATTGCCAAGAGAAAGATGAGAGACGTGCGACCAAACAATGCAGAAGAGCTGAAGGCCACTATTGAAGAAACCTGGACTTCAATAACACCTCAGCAGTGCCACAGGCTGATAGCATCCATGCCACGCTGCATTGAGGCAGTAATTCATGCAATAGGGGCCCAAACCAAGTACTGAGTACATATGCATGATTATACTTTTCAGAGGGCTGACATTTCTGTATTTAAAAACCTTTTTTTATTGATTTCATGTAATATTCTAATTTCGTGAGATTTTGATTTTGGGGTTTTCATAAGCTATAAAGCCATAATCTTCAAAATTAAAACAAATAAAGACTTGAAATATCTCACTTTGCACGTCATCAGTCTATATATTAGTTTCACCTTTTAAGCAGAATTACTGAAACAAATGAATTTTTGCACGATATTCAAATTTTTTGAGTTTCACCTGTATGTACACACAGATGGCTGATTTGTGATTCAGATTACAGTATGGAATGCAGTATGGCTTCACACTAAATGTTGATAAGTACCATAAAGCTCTCATATAATTTGATTTGACATCACTACTGATGTTCCACGATTTATATTTCAACTTTTTGTCATCTGGTTGGCCACGGCTGGATATGAATTAATGTAGTCCTAGTTGACCTCTTTTTGAAACTTTTGTTTTTTGAAATTTTTAAGTGTCTAAGGATTTTAGTGTGCTGTGCTTTACTCCTGAGGGTATTACCCAATGTGTGTACTTTTTGCTATTTGTCTCATGTTGCAATAGCACCCATTAACGGACTTGTTAATTTTGTGCAAGTACGCTCTGTGTATATATGCGCACACACACACACATACATGTATACATACATAGATACGTGCTCATACACACACACACACACACACACATACATGTAATATATATATATATATATATATACTATAAACTCTTATTTATAGCGACACAAAACGTCCACAGCACTTTACGGAGAACAAAGAACACACATTCACATGACACATGCAAGTGTGTGTGTGTGTGTGTGTGTGTGTGTGTGTGTATACACACACACACACACACACACGAATGTATGCCTCTCCATCATTCCTCAATTAACAAAGTATTCTTTACGGTGGACTCTAAAATCCCACCGGTTGCTCTGCATTTTATTGACTGTAAACACTCTTTGAAGGATCTTAGGTGTATGCCTATTGCACACGTGCCTCCATTGAGGGGTGGTGATAGAAACTTCTTGTTGTTGCAAAAAGAAACCCAATTCATTAAAAATTTAAATCTATGGCACCTTTGGGACTTAATGAGGAGTTCTATTTATCTCATTTTCTAGGATTAAAATATATAATTGTCCGTAGGTTGGATCCATTAAAATAATATGTACTGTTTTTTCATTTTTTTTATTGTAGATTCTTCTGAACTGCGGAGACAACAATGCCAGGCAACACATTTGGTTACCAGACATGACACCGCTTCCGGTACTCGACTTAGTCGGGTGGAGGGCGTGTCCTGATGGTATCTTGTGCGGTTATCAGCGTCTGGTGGGACAGTGTTGTTGTGGGCGCTTAGGGCGGCTATGTGTGGCGTCACTTCAAACTTCTGGTCCTCTACCGAAGCCATGGTGCATCACCTAGCACCCTGGTGTAGAGAATGTGGCGCGTCACTTCAGCTCCCAGTTATGGCGTGGTATGTGGAGTTTCACATGTGAGTAGTTAAATTAATTCACAGTGGTGCAGCAGCAAGCAAATGATTGGGCACAGCATTGACCTCTTGACAAAGGTGTGATAGCCACACTAAAACAGCTGTTGGGGATGGCTACAATATTATGTTTGCTGCTATTACAAACCTGTGGAGATGTTACATGGTCCATTATTTGGCTACTAATAGATGAGTATTCATGATTTTCTTTATATTAATCCATGTCAAACCCTGGACTATTGATTTTATATTTATTGCCAATGTTGGAAGCTGATTATTAATTCTGTGTGTCTTTGGATCTTATGTGATTTACGAATACTTCTGATTTGGTGTGCTGTACCCTACACATTGAGGAATATTTTATTCCTTGTGTGTGATACCCATCATTGCATTCTTGTACATGCACCTTATAGTTTTGAATCAGCTATTATTGTATGTGTGCCTTTCTATCTATATCTACACACACACACACACACACACACAATATACATACACATATATATATTTTCACACAAATGTAATGTTAATATTAAAATAAACAAATAAATAATACACTATAATTATGTGCAATTTCCAAGTATATAAGCTAAAGTTGTTGTTGTTTTTTTTTTGGCGGGGGGATGAAGATTAATATTTGCTGTTTTGTTAGCTTAGGAAAGTAAAAGATCAAATTTTTTTTTTTTTTTACAGCAACTTTATTTGACAAAAAAAACAAAACAAAAGTAAAACAAAACAATATGTTCCGTATCTTATAGCTTTGTAGAGGACTAAATTGTCTTTGTAACAGATCAGTAGAATAGTAAAGATTCCTCCCATAAAAAAATGCCCTTTAGTAGTAATATTTTTCATATATTGTCATAAAAAGGCAGGGAAAACATAGAAAGTTTAGGACATTCCCCAAAAATTTTTTCCCTAAAATATGAAGTTATGTGATGTGAGTCCCATTTATTATAAAGGTTAAGTGAGAAAAACAATAGCGCTCTTTTGCGGTTCTGTAAAACATACACTTATGGTCCTAGAAATTTTTCCTCAACATTAAGGGTACCAGCACTAGAAAAAAATGCATTCAAGACAAGCTTAATATGTGGACAATGGCATATTAAAATATGTATCTAAAAAACATTTTTAGTCTTTCCATGAAAATTCTAAATAAATTGTTTAATAAGACTGAAAAACATTTGTATTAAAGTAAAAACACAGAATCATTGTCATTCGAGAAGATGTGTGTTATAATACAAGCTTTAGTGCTTGTAAAGTAATAAAGAATTTAACAATGAGGCAAAAATAAAACAATGGCTAATCGTATATTAAATTGTGACAGATAGTACTGAAAAACTACATAAACTACTGAACTGTCAAATCCTTTACAAGTCTTTGTCTCCGTACGTGTGTGTGTGTGTGTGTGCGTGTGTATGTATATGTATATATATATGTATATATATATATATATATATATATATACACATACATACACACACACACACACACACACTTTTCAAATATTGGGAAAAAACAACCCCAGTCGTA
>WWET01002605.1:161093-178313 GCA_011038615.1 Limnodynastes dumerilii | reverse complement strand
AATTTTCAAATATTGGGTAAAAACAACCCCAGTAGTAGTTCAGTTATAGTAGTAAGTTAACATCCAGAGATGTCCTTGGTTTTATTTTTCCGTTGAAACCGTGTTTCTATAGGATCAAAACCCCTCTCCGTAGACCCAAACAGAGCCCATTTAGGAGTTTTAGCAATGTAGTCCAAGGCCACGAATGTCTGGCTCCCTCCACTCTCCTCATATGCCTGGATTAGTTCTTGAAATCTCTCGTAATTAATCCAGGTCCACCACTCTCCATCAATCTTGAACTGCAACAGATAAAGAAGGTCATACGTATTTGTAAATCAATAAAAACTGAAAACTAATAAAATTGTAAAAAAGTGAAGCAAACAAATAAATCACTGAGAAGGTTTTGGAATTATAACTAAACAATATAATAAATTAACACAATTCTGGTGTTGATGTTTTGCTCATAACTGAAATGTCCTTTTATGCTAAAATACTAAAGTAAAGTTGGTATTAAAGAGGAACACAAGCTGTGAAACTCCATCAGTACTAAACAGAAAATGAAATGTATAGGACAATATTTTATACAAGTAGCAGGCAAAGCCTTTTACATGTAAACCAATTTTTATAAGCATAGCTTGCTTCAATGTAGAGGACAAGCAAAAGTTACTACATTTAAAATGCAACCTGAATCAGCAACTGATCTTTGTTAACTGTAGTTATTAAAGGAATGGATTATTTATTTTGCTATAAAAACAAAGCAGCTCAGCTTCAGTAAACATCTTAAATTATTTTCTTGTAATCTCAATTATTAATGTACTGAAAACATGAGACTCAATCTGAAAACCATATTTAGAACAGCAATTTATTCTAAAACCCAATGATGACTATTTACAGGTAAATCAACTTTCATTTCTTTCTGTCAGAATATCACTGCACAACTCTACTTGGTAAATCAACTTTCATTTCTTTCTGTTAGAGTATCACTGTGCAACTTAATTAATTGTTGAATTATTTTATCTCAGTATTGTTTAAACCTATTTACGAGCTGGATGCTCATTTACTGCCCCTAGCGGGTTGTTTTAACAATTTTATTGCTTCCAAGGCATTTGGTTCCAGCTGCTGTTAATATCCTGTCACTGATTAGATGCCCCTTTCATCTTACTTAAGCAGACCAGTATATGCTGTCTAGCCTTAGGCTGTCATCATATAGAATGTATATACTTTTAAAGTCCTGTTTTTGCAAGTACTTTAAAAATAACCTCATATAGAACTGGAGGTGTTAAAAAAGTGTTGAACAAAAGGAGAACGGGAGAGACAGTTTAAATGGATACATCTACTCAAGGACAACATCCACACCTAGACACTTTTTGCAAGAAGGGAAAATACTTTACGTTTACACATACAGCTCAAATACTGCATAGCTGTATGTTTATTCTATAAAGCAGAGTTGAGCTAAGAAACTCCACCTCTTAATTCTAATTTTGGTTACACAATTTACAATTGCCTCCCCTTCCAATTAAATGTTGTATTGCTCAGGTCTCCACTTGTACCTAAAAAAAAAGTGTAAGTGCAACTCTGAATCAGCCCGAGTCTTTAACCTCCTCATGTTGCAGCAACTTTGTGCTTAGCTTGGACACATTGCTGGACTTGCAAAGAAAACTGCTTAGTAATGGTTTTTTTTTTTTAATGACTGCATTGTATTTAATTCTTAACATTGTCACTATATCCGTTCCACTCATATATTGTAAACCTTTAATAAAACGTTATATTTCTACTATATCCTATACAATCAACCTACAATGCTGACCATACTGCAGTTTCTCATTTCCTTAAACAACACTTCTGGTACATTGGCCAGAAATCTGGCTAATGTAAAATGCATCACCTGTTTCCTACCACCTTCAAAAGACCCTATATTAACCTCCATTCATGACATCTTCCTTTCCAACAAGCTTAACCTCCTTGCAATAACACAAACTTGGCTCACTGAATCACACAGTGCCTCACCAGCTGCACTTTCACATGCGGACTACACTTTTTTTTTTTAATTCAGTAATTTTTTATAGATTTTTTCACAAACAGAAAAAAAAAAGGAACAAAAAACACACAAATACAAGACAATAACAATCAAATCAACCCCCCCTCCCCCTAGCACTGCTGCGAAAGTATGAAATGCAGTAAAGGTAGTGCAATAATTTCAGACACAGATTTACAATAGCAATGCAAGCTACTTAATTATACAGTTTATACAAACTTGGTAGCAAAAATTTCTACCCCCATGGGACACTCTCGCACTCTACCGGCTTATCCAGCACCTCAACCCACGGTTCCATCCAGGTCGGGATGGACACCCACATAAAGTCACATGTGACAACTGAAGAGTTAGGGACAAAAGTTTAAATTACAAAATTTGGGGTTCGGAGGGGGGGGGACAGAAAGCAGGACTACCACAAGTTGCCCCAGCCAGGTGAACCAGCAGAACCGAATTCAACTAGATCATCCACGAAATTTAGCAATTGAGGGTGGCTCAGTCCACTGAAAGGAAGAGCTACATGGCGTCTTCTATGATTATGCTATATTGAGACTCATACCACCTTGACCAGACTTTATGATACTTGTGGAGAGCTTTTCTCTGAATGTACAAATACCTCTCATGCCCCACCGTATCGTTCACCAGAGCTATCCAACACTGCAGGACCGGGGGATCCGGTGCCATCCAGGATCTGGCAATAATAACCTTAGCCACTGTAGACATGTTAAGCACATATGTATATAAAACCGCCCCAAACGTCTCTTCCACTGAAGCACGAAATAATACCAATTGGGGCTCAAAGGGAGGAAAGCTCCTTAGCAGAGTCCCGAACACACGCCCACACTCTCTCCCAGTAATGATACATCAGGGTGCCAAAATCCCGCATCAGGTGCGCCACACTTGGGACACCCCGATGAGGGACGCAGCCCCACCTTTCGCAAACCCATGGGAGTCTGATACACCCTGTGTACAATATACAAGTGTATTTGTTGATAGCGCAGGCACGCCGTGGCGTCCCTAGTGCACCCCACAATATGCCCCCATGTCTCGTCATCTATGGAGCCCAAATCCATTGCCCACCTATCCCTCAATTTTGCAAGATCAGACAGCTCCGTGGCTCCATTCAAAGTGCTATAGATATAGGATATAATCTTCCTAGGGCTCAACTTACTCAAAAGCTGTTTCACCTTTGAATCTACAGTAATTGGAGGACCCTCTCCGAACTGGGACCCCAAGGCGTGCCTGAGCTGAAGGCAAGCATAAAAGCTATATAATACGACCGGAAATTAGGTAGTGCCAGGCCCCCCTCCCTCTTTGGCCGACACAACGTAGATATCTTGATTTTGGGTTTACGCTCGGCCCAAATAAAGGAGGAAAATAATTCATTAATCCGCGAAAATATTATTAGCGGGAGGTAAATTGGCGAATGTTGCAGGACATACAGGTATTTGGGTTGGATCACCATCTTCACCAAATTTATCCTACCCGTGATAGTAAGAGGGAGTTTTTGCCAGAGATGGAACTTGTTTCTAAAGAAGGAGTCCACCGGTGTAAGATTGAGTGGGGCAAAATCATCGTCTCTGTGAGATATCCAGATACCCAGATATTTGAACTGGAAGGTCCACTGTAGAGGGCCCTGAGGAGGGACACGAGAGGAATCCACACGATCCAGCGGACTCCACTTTACTTATGCCCCATGTCTGGAGAAAAACAGGGAGGTGGAGTTGGATTATGTCCAAAATTGCACACAGTCCTACACAACGTCCCTTCACTCTCTTTTACATTCTTTAAAGTACATGTTGTACGCATTTTCAACCCTTTCCCTTTGCATGTAGCAGGCATCTATCCCCACCAACCCATTGGATCTTGCCAACAATTTCTACAGCATTTCTCTGTGTTGCTCCCTCATTTCTTATCCTCTGACTTACCAACCATTATCCTGGGCTTTTATCATTCCTTCATTAACAATCCTCATTCTTTGATGCATCTAAACTTTTCTCTCTAACCTCATCTCTTGGCCTCTGCCAATGAATTGATTCTTCTATAGATAAACTTGGTAATTACATTGATTTTGCATTCTCTAAACAATTATCAGTCACTGATCTGAACTCTCCTCAACACCCTCTCTCTGACCATCACCTTATCACCTGCAAACTCACCCACACTAATTCTAACTCTAAGCTGTATAATTCTGCAACACCTTCACTTACAAGAATGACAAGATAAGAAAGGAATTATCCTCCTACTCCTCATCTACTAACATACTATCCAATACCTTTCCTCCACCCTGTGGCACTATATCATCATTCCATCTTACAAATGAAAAGGAAGTACCTGCTCTTTTCTTCTCTTCCTACTTTACTACCTGCCTTCTAGATCCAGTACCCTCAAAAGTCAGTCAATTTCTCTCTTAAGATTGGTATCTTCCCCTCTTTATTCAAGCATGCACGGATTACTCAAATTCTGAAAAAACAAAACTCAAAATCTCCCTCAAATTATCGTCCTATTTCCAAGCTCTCGTGTCCCCCAAAACTGCTTGAAAGACTTGCCTACACTCACCTCATTCCCTTTCCTTACACAATCTCCTGATCCTTTTCAGTCAGGCATTTGTTCTCAACATTCCATCAAAACTCCACTGACTAAGGTGGTCAATGATTAAATCACTGCTAAAGATAAAAAGGTACTACTCTTCTAATTCTCCTGGATCTTTCTGCTGCTTTCAACACTAAGTTTTGTATGAGAAGAGTGGTCAACAACCCCTGGGTATTCAGGACACAGCCCTTTCCTGGTTCACATTCTACTTTTCTAAATTGATCTTTCAGTGTTCTCTTTTTTGGATCTACCTCTCCTGCCCTTCCACTATCTGTTGGATTACCAGAAGGCTCAGTCTTGGGTCCATTGCTCTTCTCTATCTATACCTCTTCCCTTGGACAACTAAAAGTCATTTGGTTTTCAATATAATCTCTATGAAGATGATACACAAATGTACCTATCCACCCCTGATCTATCACCAACTGAGCTGTCCCGCATAACTAAATGTCTTACTGCCATTTCCAACTTAATTTTTCAAAAACAGAGCTTTTAATATTTCCTCCTGCCAACAAGAGCTCTCTCTCTATTTCTGTTGACAACACTGAAATATTCCCTACTCATCAATCTTGCTGCCTAGGTGTGACACTTGACTTTGAACTCTCCTTTGTAACATATACAATTGGTTTCTAAATCCTGTTACATACACCTAGAAAACATTTACGGAATACAAAAATATTTCTCACAAGACAATACTAAATCTCTCATTCATGCACTAATCTCCCGCATTGATTACTGCAACTCTCTCCTTACTCCCACAATACAAAGTTACAGTCTATATTGCATGCAGCAGCAAGACTGATTATCCTTGCTAAACGTTTATCTAGAGCTAGTCTACTCTGTCGGTCTCTCAAAGACAAAATCCTATTGCTAACCTATAAAGCTATAAACAAAACTGCACCTGCATACATATCCTCACTTAAGAGACATCACAGCTCCTTCTCTCAGATCATCATAAGATTTACAACTCACTTCTACATTTCATAAATGTGGATTTCCGGTTACAGGAATTCTCACGGGCAGCACCAACTCTTTCGCATAGTCTTCCTTGCCCATTAAGACTATTATTTACTCTCAAAACTTTCAAGCGCTCCCTTAAAACTCACCACTTCAGACAGACTTAGCAAATTCTTGAACCCTCTTAAGCTTTATTTACCATATTAACAACCACTTTGCCTTTCCTTTAAATTATGAACACAAACTCACACTCATTTCTATTCTAAAATTCCCTCATCTCTGTTACCAACACTGCTGTGTAACTGAATCATACAGAGCACTGAGCACTTTTACCATACAACCTGGCTGGTCCATTGTATGATATATAGCACTTGACCTTATGGATCAAAGCCACTGTCCTACAGAGTGTAAACTCTCCTATCGACCCAGTGTGTTTGTCAAGGGTGTGGGTCTTCACTGAGTACGGCCTTATTTCAAAAGAGCCTCTCTCAAAGAGGCAAAGCAATCAATCCCTGGAGCACCGAAAACTGAGTTCAAAATGTTAATTACAAATTTTACCCCAACCCTTTCCTACTCCTTACCCTAACCCTCCCTTTCCATGAACCCTAACAATCCCCTACCCGCAGCCTAACCATAAGACTCCCCTCCCCGCAGCCTAAATCTATACAACCCTACCCGCAGGCTGACCCCAATGCTAATTTTCTCCTTCCATGACCCTAACCCTAACTCTCCCTTCCCCAGAGCCTAACTCTAACCCTTCCTTACCCCAGAGCCTAACTCACCTCTCTGGTGGGGTCTGCGGCAAAAAGCAGGTGTGAAAGGTCCGGCGGGCAACAACTTCCGAAAAGGATGGGTAAGTATGCAAATCGACATACTTACCCATTCAATAAAAAAAAAAATTCTAAAATTTTTCCAAATAGAGACAGCCGAAAATTAGCTTTCATTTGTCCATTTCTAAAACAGCCATGTCTGGCTGCAGACTGACAGCGGCTTGTTACTACCCGGTCTTGTTTATACTGATTGTTAAAATTATAAAGTGCTACGTAATCTGCTGGTGATCGACATACTTACCCTTCAATAAAAAAAAAAAATTCTAAAATTTTTCCAAATAGAGACAGCCGAAAATGAGCTTTCATTTGTCCATTTCTAAAACAGCCATGTCTGGCTGCAGACTGACAACGGCTTGTTACTACCCGGTCTTGTTTATACGGTTTATACTGATTGTTAAAATTATAAAGTGCTACGTAATCTGCTGGTGCTATATAAAAACCTGTTAATAAAAAATAGGCAAGTGAGGTTAGTCACTTAAAAAAAAAAAAAAAAAAAGTCTGAAGTCAGGTTACTGCAGCTTTCAAACAAAACAATAATTTGAAGAATTCATACTTGTGCAGGTGTGGAAGCACTTATTAGTCTACATTTTCCCAATCATTTTCTAATTTCCCATAGAGGAAATTTGCAGTAAACATAACACAGCCCTTCAGATCATATACTCTTATAGCGACAAATAATGTAAAATTGTTTGTTGTAGCTTTATCTTCCATAGGAGGAAGGAGGCAACATACAGAGTTGTTTTAAAAAATTATAGGCAACCTAAACTTTAAGTACATCATCTACAATAACTTCTATTAAAAAAAAGTGTAGCTTTGGTCTATATTACTTTTTTCTGACATATAACAAGGATAAAGCAAGAACAATTTAAAAAAAGAAAATAGTACAAGGCCAGCTCCAAAAAAAAGGCTTGGCCATCTCTGTTTCAACAGTGCAGAAGGTTATTAAAAAGTTTGCTACATATGGAATTGTGAAAGACCTTCTTGGATGATGGGCAGAGAAAGAAAATCAATGGCAGAAGCCTTTGGTGTTTTTCCAGAGTCCTTACCAACTCTCAAACAGCTGAAGGCTGACACAGAATGAATTGCAATAGTTTCAAACTTTACCCTACAGTGGACACTAATGAAAAAAGGGCTTTACGGGCTTACACCAAAGAGAACCCTTGCCACCTGTTATGTAGACTGTTCTGTATTGTGTTCGTATTACATATATAGAACACAAATTATTATTACAGTTCGGAAAATGTTTACAAGCCACCTGCATTACATTGAGTTTCATGATGTCACAAACAAATACTAAACAGAAAACCCTGCTACAGGTAAAATAAAAAGTCTATAGATGCCGCTCCTTCATTTACACAATGCAATGGTAATAGGGTGTTATGAGGAGAGAGTGATTTGCACTTCCTCACTATGAGTTAAATAAAAGAAACAAGCATCAGATAGACAACTTCGTAGCCCTGGCAATTTATGAAAAAAAACAACTAATCTCAGTAATATTATATTAAAGACCTCATAACGTTGTTGCAATTACCCCTAGAAATAACGCGTTCAAAAGATTTTGTATACCGATAACATTCAGACGGCAGATAATAGAGTGACTATTGAGCTAAAAAATAAATAGTAAAGGAATGCATTGGTACCAAATTTATTTGCTAAGGAAAGCTTGGCAACATTTTGGCTTTTTCCATTATAATTGTGAGATGCATGCCAAAAATAATGGAATAGAATATCATCAGGAGAGTTTCTGTGACATTCACCTTGAGAAGGTGAAATTCCTTTTTTGGAAACTGGATATTTACCCTTAGTGTTCTAAACCATTAGTCAGAATGTAAAAAATTTTTACTCTTTAGCAACAGATATGAAATTAAGCAGCAATGGTGGATAACATATAATCAGGTTGCATGGTCACTTAGGTTGCATTAACATACATGAAATTCTACAAAAACAACATATTAAATTCTGCAGTCAGATACAGCACAAATTAAGTTTAACTGAGATGGCAAATTATCTCAAAGTATTAACAATAACTTCCTCTTCCTGGTACCAAAAGAAAATGAATTACAGTATAAGGACCAGATCCAGACCCCCGCACACTTTCCGTACGTGCGGGAGTCTCTCCAGTCGAGAGAGAGAGAGGGAAATTCACGCCCCCTGTCACTCCCATTTCTTGTACGGACTTTATGGCAGCTTACGCCCAGGGTTCTGTACTTGGACCAGTGTAATTTAATATCTTTATAGGTGATATTGCCTGTGGTATTGAGGGGAAAATATGCCTTTTTGCAGATGACACCAAGATATATAACCGGGTAGACACGCCAGGTGGGGTACAGAAAATGAGGGATGATCTAGGTAGACTGGAGGAATGGTCAAGAGTGTGGTAACTGTAGTTTAATGGCAAAAAATGCAAAATCATGCACTTGGGGCACAAAAACCCAAAGGCTCAATATTTCCTTAATGGCATTATATTAGAATCTACCGAGGAGGAAAGGGATATAGGAGTCATTATTTCCATTGACTTAAAAGGTAGCCAATCAATGTAACAAAGCAATGAGAAAGGCAATGCAGATGCTTGGTTGCATAGGGAGAGGAATTAGTAGCAGAAAGAGAAGTAGTGATGGTTCTTTATAAGTAATTGGTATGCCATCGCCTAGAATACTGTGTTCCGTTCTGGAGGCCATATCTCCAGAAAGACAAATACATTAGAGACTGTGCAAAGAAGAGCAACTAAAATGGTCCATGGCCTTTGTAACAAATCATACCAAGAAAGGCTAGAGGAACTAAACAAGCTTGGAGCGGAGCAGAGAAGGTAGAGGGGGGAAATGATAGCAGCTTTCAAATACATCAAGGGTTGTGACCAGCTAGAGGAGGGTACCATTTTTCAAAAGAAAAGGTGTAATAGAACACGAGGGCATGGATACAAACTGGAGGGTGACAGGGGCATGAATATAAACTGGAGGGTGGTAGATTCAAAGGAAATGTGCGGAAAAATTACTTCACTGAAAGGGTGATAGATAAGTGGAATATTCTCCCATCTGAGGTGGTTGAGGCCAATACAGTAGAACAATTTAAACATGCTTGGGATAAATATAAGGGTATCCTAAATTGTAAACCAAATTTAGGGTAAATAGGGTCTAGGGTCAGTATAGGTTTGAATAAACAAATGGGCAGACTAGATGGGCCATGTGGCTATTATCTGCCATCACTTTGTATGTTTCGCTGCCATAAGCCTACCTTAAAGCACTCATGCGGATCAGCGGTCCGTACGACCACTTATCCGCACAAGTGTGGAAGCCCCCTCCCACATTGAACATTTTGCATGCTTTACCCAACCCATTTTAGCAAGCGAACTGGCTGGAAAATTAATTGCTTCTGGCTCACAGAGAAGAAGCATTTGATCCAATGAAGAATGAAAATGCAGCGGTGAATTGTGAGTATTAATGTAACCCGAACCCTTACCCTCCCCTTCCATTACCCTAACCATAACCATTCCTTCCCCACAGCCTAACATCAAGGTTCTCTTCTCCACAGCCTGACCCTGAAGACTACCTTCCCTGCAGCCTATTCCCTAAGACTCTCCTTAGACTACTACTGCCTATAGACTCCCCTATAATACTCACCTGTCTGGTCCAGTGTGGAGGGTCTGCATCGGCGGTTTCCGAATGAACTTAATAAAAATTTTAAATTAGCTCTATTTTCAAAACAGAGACAGCCGAAACTATGGATTATTCACCTGTAAATATGGTTTCTCTACTCCATCATGTCAGCACATCCCCCGCTGGAGCCAGACAGGAAAAAAAAAGAAAGCACTGGCTGTATAAGAAGGCGCCCACCTCTGATCCCAGTGTCTCTCAACTTCACATAGCTTAAATATAGAACACAACAGTAATAGCAGTAATCAACACAGGGTTGGGAGTGTGTGTGCTGACATGATGGAGTAGAGGAAACCATATTAACAGGTGAATAATATATAGTTTCCTCTGCCTCCATGCCTGTCAGCACACCTACGGGTCATACCAAAACAGTTATACCGCACTAGGCGGGTACAACAAAATTAACAATAAGATAAATAACTAATTATTCTACAACTGCACTTAACATGCGTCTTGCAAAGCTTGCTTCAGCAGAGGAAAAAACGATGAGCCTATAGTGTTTGCAGAAAGTATTGACTGATGACCAGCCTGCCGCTTTGCATATCTCGGTTATTGAGGCCGTCTTATTGATTGTGCTTTTAGACACTCCAGAGGGACTTGGCCTTTAAGTTCATAAGCTTAAGAAATGCAGGATTTAATCCATCTTGCTAGGGTTCCCTTGGAAGCTGGGCCTCCTTTTCCTAGCTCCCTCAGACAGGATAAATAGCTGATCCGTCTTTCTGATATAAGTTCTTTGGATATTAATGGTCAAGGCCCTTACTAAATCCAGGGTACGGACCTTCCGTTCTAATCTATTGCTTGGGTTTGGGCACAGAGATGGCAGGGAGATCTCCTGGTTCAAGTGGAATATAGATACAACCTTTGGAAGGAAGTTAGGATTAGTCCTTAATAAGACCTTATTATGCATGAAGTTTAGATGGCTCCTTTGTCCACAGAGCCTGTATTTCTGAAATGCACCTTGCCGACGTAACGGCCACCAGAAAAAGCACTTTCTAGTTCTATAACATGAGGCTGGTTTCAAAGTGGTTTGAATGGAGATCCCGTTAATGCATCAAACACCAGATTTAGATCTCAGGGGACCAATGGGTTTCTAATTGGTGGTTTTACTTTTTTGGCCGCTTGCAGAAACCTGATCACATACTTATTAGCTAAGTCCGTGTCCAAGGGCCAGATTTACTAAGCTGTGAGTTTTGAAACAGTGGAGAGTTTGCCCATAGCAACCAATCAGATTCTAGCTGACATTCTCTAGAATGCAATAGTTAAATAAGATCTAGAATCTGGTTACTATGGGCAAACTCTCCACTGTTTCAAAACTCACAGCTTCGTAAATCTGGCCTCAAGACTTCACTAAACGCCGGGATTTGTACTTTTAGTGAGCCAACAGCCAGACCTTTGTCTTCCAGGATGGTCGGGATGTCAGTGTCTGAAGACCCCGTCCTTTCACCCCAGAAGGAGAAGGTTCTCCACGCTCTCCAGTATGTGTTGAAGGTTGAAGTCTTTCTGGCCTTAAGTAAGGTAAGGTGTTTGTGACCTTGTCTGAAAACCCTTGCCTTTCCAGATTCTGCCTTTCAATAACCAGGCCATCAATTTTAGCGACCCTGGGTCTGAATGGTACATTCAACCTTGACGTAATAGGCTTGTTATTCTTGGTAGCATCCAGGGATCGTCCATCGCCATTTGCAAGATCCTGGGCCAGAAAGGCAATATTGCTATAACAATGGTCCGCTCGTTTTCCAATCTCCTTAGAAACTGTGGAATGATGTACGCCTTCTGGAGTCTCCATGATGCCACCAGTGTATCTAAAGCCAGTGCCTGGGGCTCTTGGTATCTTGAATAGTAATTCTTCACCTGTCTTTGCCTGAGGAGGCCATCAAGTCTATTTGCGGCTCTCCCCATCTGTCTACCAGTTGACGGAAAAGTGTCTTGTTCTGCTGCCATTCCGACTGATCTATCGTGGGGCGACTGAGAAAGTCCGCAGTGATGTTGTCCTTTCCTGCAATATAGACTGCTTTGAGGTCTAGAAGATGCCTCTCTGCCCATACCATTAGATTTTTGGTTTCCAGCCTTAGATTGTAACTTTTTGTCCACCCACTGCTTGTTTATGTGGGAGACTATGGCCTTGTTTACTGTCTGGATATTCACTACGCACCCTTCTACCCTTGTCTGAAAATGTTCGAATGACTGCTTTCAACTCTTTCACGCTGGAATGAGACTGAAATATGCTTCTGGGCCAAGTCCCCAGTTCCACCTCATGACCGCAAACCGCTCCCCATCCTGAAGCGCTTGCATCTGTTGTAATTACTATTGGATGGACTGGTGAAAAAGATTTGCCTGCTTCGAGTCTCTTTCTGTCCAGCCACAAGTTCAGCTATCTTCTTACTTGAGTCGAGAGAACGATGGTCTGACTGATTCTTGGGGTCTCTGTCCCACTGGAGCAAAAAACACATCTGAAGAGGCCTCATACGTGCCCTTGCCCAGGGAAGTACAACATCTAGGGTCGCAGACATCAGTCCAAGTAATTTCATACAGCCTACTGCCTGCATCCGCTGCTTGTATGGAGTTTTCCTCACTTCTGCCATGAGTTTGGAGACTGTCTGCTGTCAAGCTGACAACCATTGTCTTTGTATTAACACCCCCAAATATTTTATCTGTGTGGAAGGTTTTTAGATGACTTTTCTTTTCGTTGATAAACCACCCATGAGTTCTTGGGGTACGAAGGACTCTTGACGTGAATAGATGGGCTTGAATTCGCCGCTAACAGGAGGTCAGAGAGTGTTGCTTTTTTAAGCCAATTTCCATCTTTTTTCCCATCGTGTCCTTAAAGGCAGACACATCATCCAGGGTTAGCGTTGTTTTCTTTGAAATCACCGACACTGCTGCATCCACTTTGGGTGCTTCTTCTTACTTTTTGATGTCCTCAGGTGGGAAGGGATATAGTTGGGTCATGCGACTGGTTGAGGCGAGTCTTTTGTCTGGTTGCTTCCATTCCTCTAATACCATATACTTGAGGACTTGTGAAAGTGGAAACATCCTTCCTTTCTTCTTAGCCTCTTTGAAAAGTAAGTCCTGTAAGTTAGATTCTTGTTTGCTATCCTCTATTTTGAGGGCTTTATGTATGAGCTTAAACAAGCTCTTGACTAATTCGGGATTAAAAGACTCCTCCTGCTGTGACTTAGCTGACGCCTCTTCTGAAGCGCAGGAAACATCTGAAATATAGGCCCCTTGCTCAGGTTCCGACTCCTCAGATACGTCGCTCATAATAGGCCCTGATCTTTTGAGCGAGAAGCTTTTTAAGTCTTTTTTAGTGTCCGCTAAAGAGATCTTCATAAGATTGATGAATTCCAACATTTGCAGGGACAGTTGTTGTTTTTGCTTAGCGTAACACTCTGAACAAGTGAGCCCCTTTTCTTCCTCCGACAGCTGGGAATCACACAAGGTACATCTGGCCTTAACAGACGTATCCTTGCTTGTATCTGACCTAAAAAAAAAAAAACAGATAACCAACTAACTAGACTTACTAGATTTAACAGAATAGTGGTAATAAGATAGAGGGCTTACATCTTAAATGAGGCCATGTATCGTCCCCCGCAGTGCTAACAGACATGTTGCAACAGCACAAAGATAGTGGGAGATGAGTAACTGGAATCAAGTAATCATACAGTTCCTAGTTACATAATATACTTGCATAACATGTCATGATTAAATGTGCATTCCATAAAAGAATCCAGTACTTTAATCCAGCTAGGTATCAGGTAGGTAGACAGGTAGGTGAAATAGATTGCCACAATACAGTCAGATCCAGGTAGGAAAGCAGCCTCCAGTAGAGACAGGTTCTCCACATGTAATTCAGCTTTAAATAGGCGCCTTAGGTGATGTAATTTCCAGATCCACCTGGCGCGCCGGCTTGTGCCCGCTGTGTAAAACCGTGGGCTCCGACAAAATGGCGGTGTCCATACCTGGGGACACCACCAGATACAGTATCTTCACTACTTTACAAGCCCTCGGTAGGATAGGGGCGGGTACCGGGAGTTCGAGCACTCCCACATGCACCAGAAGCCGGCCGGCACTTCTTCTCCCCGCCTAGCTGCATGCGCATCAGCAGGGGAGATAGCAACTGACAGTCAGTGACCCAAATGTAAGAAGACCTTCCTAACAAACCTCCCTCTCTGACTCCAAAACAGGAATAAAGACGACACTGGGACCGGAGGTGGGCGCCCTCTTATACAGCCAGTGTCTTCTTTGTTCCTGTCTGGCTCCAGGATCTGGAGGTGTGCTGACAGGCATGCAGGCAGAGGAAAATTAGCTGTCTCTATTTCGTAAAAAGCATTTTCGAAGCGGTTACTGCATCCTACTCAATTGTGCTTGTTGAACTTTAACAGACAGGAATCTAGGTACTGCCCATTGCTCATATACATGGTCAATTGAATACTCACTCTCCCAAGTTGTAGTTGCAACCTCTAATAAAAAAAAAAATGAACTTCTTAAGTGGTTACAAAAATTCAAAATATAAATATCTTTCATATTTTTCTTTACAGTACAGCAAATTATTTTGAACCAAGATATGAAAATGGCCTACTCTGACATGTGTTACTCATATGGCACTGATAATGCTATCAACCAAATATAGCAAAGGAAACAGTTTTTCTTCATAACTCCCATGTTATTGCTCTAAATTAAGATGTTATGACATTATGGGTGTGCAAAAAGAAACATTTTACCATATAAAAGAGCAGCTTCCATAATTTAAATAGACATTTAATAACAGCAATTGTTTTGATCCCATAGTCTTTAAATATTACATATTATAAAATAATAATATTACACAAAAGGTATGGATCTAAGCCTACTGAAACGTATATAAACGACAACTAATAAAAGAAGTAGCCCACTGGAAAATAATCTCTGCTATTTCAAGCATTCCTTTTGCTGCAATAATTTCAAAAACTAAATGGAAGCGCATATTGTGAAAAGTGGTCAAAGGATTTTTCTTGAATAAAAATACCATTCACTATAAACAATATCTTAAACAAAAAAAATTCACTATACAAATATTGCACACTAAAAAGCTCGCAGTACATAAACGTTGCAAATGAGGATAATGATTATGTACTACACATTGTATTTTCTGTAAGTGATTAATATGATGAATGAATAAATAAAGGATATCTAAAGAACAGTAGTGTACACAAGTAGGGGGGAGACTTTTTCTACCAGTTTTTTGTTGTGTATATTAAGTAAAGATAAAAAAAAACATGGGCTGATTCAGGCATAAAAAGATATGCCTGGGGAACATTAATAATGGTTACATATGCTTGCTGCAAACTTGTATGTATACAATGTACTGAATGGTAGTGCAATATTTTTGCATTTCAAGCCAATCATCCAGATGCAAGTGCCTGGCTTGACCTACAGCACTATGGTGTCACACAGAGGTGCAATGTAAGTGTTAAACAGCTGACAAATCCTCCACTGAGAGTCGATCAAGATGTAAAGGCTTTTCTGTAGTCATGTTTATCATAAGCTTAGAAATGTCCTGTAGCCAGCTCCAATTGTGCATGCCTATCCAAACATTCAAGTCTGCATTGGGCTCAATAAAATACATGAGTGAACAAAACTACCTGGCGTCCCAGTCACACTGTGTCACCCTAATAGGATCTGCACCATGTCCGTCTTATTATGTAGATAAATCAATGTTAAAAAGATTTTTAGGACTGTTTTATTAGCCTTCTGATACATCGGTCCTGCATACATACTACACAATTATTGGGCTAATCAGCCCATGACTGGCTGAATGGACCAGAAATTCTAGAGCAAACAACCAACAGTCTACGCCATTCTGCCACCATATTTTTTTACATTACTCTCCTCAAAACAAGATCATACACACTGATAAGGCCCCTAGTCAATTTCTGAATGTACTGCAGACTTTATTTTCAATGGAATTTATTTCATTTAACTGTGCTAAAAATGCAACAGCTCTGCTACAGATATTGTTAGCTCAATGGAAAAGAAGCAGAATAGTAAAATAACCTTCATAAATGCACAATCAAAATATAAATAAATGTCAAACACTGCAGAATATAGTGGAGCTTCTTTAGGGCAGCATGGGGTCAGAGTTAGATATTGTATATACTATACAGAGTTGAAACATACAGTGCATTCTACTTTACATTCTGTATGAAGTGTCCTCCTGGCTATATTTCCAAAAACATGCTGGTAGATTAATTGGCTGCTTAATAAAGGGACAATGGGACAGGGACTGATGTGAATGTTAAATATTCTCTGTAAAGCGTTATGTAAACAGAGGGCGCTATATAAAAACCTGTTAATAAAAAAATGTATGTAAAATAGGATTTATGAGCATATAATATTTACATCTCACAAAAAGCACATATGTTTAAATAAAGTGGTCAAATAATATACACAGTAGGCAGAAAAGAAATATAAAGACATATTTTGATACATTTTCCCTCTGTAATTCCCCATTGTCAATCATTTAAGCACCCCTCTACCAAATAGAGTCAGAGGTGATATAGCTTATTTTGCTTTTGTTGTTGTTTGTATACAGATCAAAAATGACTTTGGGCCAGATCCGGAATTGGATGCTGCTGCGCTAGACGCTCAGAACTGAATTCAGGCATATGGATGGAAGAAGGGAAACCACTCTCCCACCTTTATTTACTTACGATTTGGTTCCCCACATTAAAACTTCTGTACAGTGAACACTTAAAATGTGGACAGCATGCCCCCACTGTACTATTCACATACTATGACTGTGCCACATAATGGAAGCACTTCTGCTTCCCACGCTATGCTGCGCCCCGTCGCTGGAAATAATACTAGAATTAAACTTTGGATCCAAAGTCGTCCTGGTAATATGGCGCTCTCGCTGCTTACCCAAAGTGGGTATTTTTTATCCTAATAGAAAACGCCTCCTTTTAGTAAGTCTGGATGCACTCTTAAGTATTTAAGGAAAAGTCAATGCAATGTAAAACGTGATTCATGCATCAATGCCACTAGCAGACTGCTCTCATCAGAAAATTGCTTAAAGCATTACTATTGCAATATTACTGTAGCAAGTATATATGAAAACAAAGAGAGGGAAAAAAAACCCCACAATCTTGTTTAGCATTACTGGAATAATTACCATGGCCAGGTTCTATGAGCACCTGTATATATATAT
>WWET01002605.1:129523-159553 GCA_011038615.1 Limnodynastes dumerilii | reverse complement strand
TATAGATTAGATGAAACGTGTTGATGCCGATACAGATACTACAGTGTGGTCTTAACTCATAAGACCTTAAGATAAGCATTTATTAGCTCTTAAGTGTACGCATATATTATATTTTTCAATCCTTTTATTTATGCCCTTTAAAAATCCTGTCTGGAGCTCTTAGACAATTTTTCCCTGATGAAGTAGCTTGGTTAATCTATAGATGAAACGTGTTGATGTCGATACAGATACTACAGTGTGGTCTTAACTCATAAGACCTTAAGATAAGCATTTATTAGCTCTTAAGTGTACGCATATATTATATTTTTCTATTAAATCCTTTTATTTTGAACTTACTGCACTAGATGGGTTCTTTGTCTGCTTTATATTTGATCTACAGTTTGATCATGTGAAAACTTGCTGGGAGTTGAAAGAAACTCTTGACTAAGTCTCAAACCGTTTGATATCTAGCACGCAAATACCCACACAGGTGTTTTTCCACAAGGTGGCGGTCACTAAGATACCAGTTAATACTGCAACATAGGCGCCTCCTGTTTTTTTACTTTATTATGTATTTTTTTTTTATATTTCCAACAAAAAAATATAATTTTTACTATAGATGCTACAAAAATTGATTAGCAAAATAATGAATTATGAATTGATATTGCTTGAAGCTTTTAAATGTTTACTTGAATTACTCATATTGTTGCTTAAGTAAGAACCACATTTAAGCCTCAAATCAATACTGCCTAAATTGTCCATAAATATGTTTGTAAACATTAATTAAGCTATCGGTCTCAAAATAAATAAACCCAGTTTATAAAATATCTCCACTAAATACTTTATATATAGGTAAACCTTGAAATCCTTTCATAAATAAAGCAGATCATGCCTGAACCCTTTCAATCCCTTCTATTTTTCAGTGCCAAAAACTGTAATCTATACGAAGAAGAATACTGCAGAAATTATCAGTCATAGGAGTAAAAGAGCGACAAACAGGGCAGTCTTCCACTAGAGAAAGGTCCCGATATCGAAACCACACACCTTTCCTGCAGTGACTGCAGAGATTGATAGAAGGTCCTCAGCTGATTGGTTGACTATCAGGTAGATCTATCACTTGTTTTTGACATCTTCACCTTCTGGTCAGAGTTTCCTCATCTCTCAGACTCCATAAATATGAAAACCCTATGCTTCATTTTCAGACTCTCAGTGGATTCTTTTTATCAAGCTACTCAGAAAAGTGCTGTTACGAAATGAAGGACATTGGTAATCCATTATGTTTTAATTTTTAATTTTGTGGCTTACTACTCCTCAAGTCTGTTTATTTTATATGTGAATTTTTTTATTTATTTTTTTTATTTCTAGTGAACTTGCCCATAGGTTTTTCTACAGATTGATTTACACTGGCTTCTTGGGACCTCTCCCCAAAAAAGTGTTGCAAGCCACTCATTTAACAGCACTACCTGCTCAATTACATACTCCAATTTCTTGCTATTCATTCACAGAGGTGCGGGACCCACTGGTTCAGAGAGCAATTAATAGCAGTCCAAGCACAAATTTCAACACTCCTAATTGTTCTGTTCACATGGTTACCGTGTCTTATAAACTAGTTGTGTCAGAAAGGACTAACATTTTTCACTTTTCTTACCATTAATTCACAATGGGGACTAGGGTTAACCTAACACGAGGCCCTTCCTTCTACTCTATACAGGTATGAAATAGATGCTCTTGATATCTCCAAACCGCCCACCCCTACCTATGGTCGCATGAGACAACCTTATCAAGGGTTCAATAGAGATAATCTTGAAACAGTTTTATCCCACCAGAAATTAAATGCTGGCATTTATTTTACATTGATCACAGACAAAAGCATATAATATGTCTACTTCATCTTAGCAGTTTGCTTAGATGTGAAGAGAGCACACATTATTATTGAACTACACAAAAGGTCTATATACATACTTATATACGTATGTAAGGAAAATAATTTGTAATAAGGAACTGTGTACAAACAGTAAAAAGTGGAAATATATTTTTCCTCCATCTTACTACAGTTCTGTCTGTGAGAAAATACATGCATCATGATATCCATCTTTTATTCATGAGTTGGCAATACATTTCTGAACACATTTGGCATCAGAAAACAATAGTCTGCCTGTTCATATTTCATTTCTAAGAATTAACATTACTTTAATACCTTAAGTAACTCCTGTTTCCCTTCTCCTTTCTGTTTCTTCTGATTCTTCTGATTCTTGTCATAGTGGAGATACTTTCTTTGACAGACTTTCTTTGTTAATAACCAACATGGAGGTGGGAAACTTGCTGCCCCAGCACCCCTATTCCATGTAAGTTTGGACACCTGGTCTAAAATCTGGTTCACGATGTTGATCAAGTGCCCATTTTTTTCAAGCTCTGAGTTCTATAATTCCAATGAGGTAATGCAAAACTCCTCAATGAGAGCAAGTCCTTAATGTACTTTAAATTATGTTTGGTTTATCCACTTTGGAAAAGAAGTGTTTGAGGTTTTTTCCACTTACCAAAACAAATAGCGTGCTTTACTTTTTTTTTTTTTGCTTTTGTTTTGCTTTCCATGATTCATATAGAGTTAAGGACCGGACCACCACAGGCTATCTTGTGATAGTATGTGGTGTATGTTATTTTGTGTCCTTGGAAAATGCTGTGTGTGGGTAAGACCTAAAACAAAAACTTGCTATGCACAGGCCCTCTATTAAAAAAAGCCAATATTGTAAACAAGACTCATCCTGTTGCTAGGCACTTTGTGGAAAAGGCACATAAACTGACGGATCTCTGCTGTATTCCAGTGGCACAGGTACTTTCACTGAGGAGAGGCAGTGATTGTCATTGCCTACTATTACAAAAAGAGGTTAGATTTTTTTTATTAAAGACTCAAATCTCCCATCTTTATTGTGATTTGTAATTTTGTTTTCTAGACATTTGTATGACTTTGCTTATCCTCCCTCCTGGTTTTAATTACTTATATTTATTGGTGATGGATGTACCTTTTAAAATATGCCTCTCTCTCCCCACAATTATCTATCGCTTTGTTTTACAACACATAGCAGGAAATTTCTACTAATTTTTTCAGTAGTAGCTAGAAAACGTGTATTACAAAACCCTTCAACCTTTAATATGTTCCTTAGAAAATTCTTTAATGTGTTTAGCATGGATTGACTGGAAGTTTTGCTACAAAAAAGGTCTACGCACAAATTATTCAGTATTTGAAAAAGCTTATTGATGTATAGCCTGACACCATAGATATTTGTCTCTTTAGTTTGGTATAAGTTCCACAGTAATTTCTGAAATGCCCTTAACTAATCTCCCACACAAATCAATGTAGCAACTTACCTTCACTTCAATGAAATCTGGTTTGCCAACAGACACCAGCTCTGCATAAGCCTTCAGTTCATCCACATTCCAAGCCTTCACAAGTGTCAGCCGGTATACTGTTCTTTGTTGCTAGAAGATAAATTTGCGGGTTTTTTTTTATTAAACCAGTTGATACATTAAAATCATTCCTAAACTGAAAAACAAAACTTATGTTGGATTTTAAAATAAGGGAGTTCTATATTTATCCTAGATAAATGCAAATACCATTATTACACATCAATTAAGAAACTAAGATTCAGAGAAAAATATAGCTTTTGTGGACACACAGTCATTATTTTCTAATTCTCCTTCTAGAGCCAAACTAGTGAACTCTGACTGACTTCCTACCATGCTAATATCACAATATGTTTCTCAGAACTGTGAGAATGCTCCTGATTTCCCTTACACCCAATAGCCATTAATATTTTTACTTGCCAAGATGATGGCTAACAGTGCTGACATACAAAAAAAAAAAGGTAGGTTTAATAAAAAATGGCCGTTAGGACTGTTAATTACATACAATACTATGCTGACTGCTCACATATCCGTTTAAATTGTGTGTACAGAGAATAAACTAGTGTTAGATGTAACACTGTACACTGTAGTTTGCACTTTTATTTAAAAAAAAAAAAAAACCGAACAACCTGCCTTTATGACAAGTTAGTAGTTAACAAGGTAGGGGGAACGTGGTCTACTCATAGCAAATTGATTGTTCAGGACTGAAGAATGAATATCAGTCACGCAATTAAAAAATACTTATACTGCACTGCACTTATTTCTCAATATAACAAGGAAAGAGGGTAATGCATTATTTGTAAAATCTGCTGCAGGCATTTAAGAGCATTGCAAAAACAGTCAATATCAGCTATTCTGGCTCTTAATGACAAATTTTCTTTACACTGCTATTGTCAAAGATTTGTAACTTGCCTATGACATTTAGTTATATACAACTGGAAGGCAGACAAGAAAAATAACAGTGCCAAATAACTTAATATTTACACAAAATGCTGGATACATCATTATGAAATGAAGTTAAGCAATAATAAATTAAAGTGTTCAGTTTATTTTTTGTTAAAAATCGAAATTGAGGAAAAGCAGGACAATGCATACCCAACATTTCACATACCCATAAGTGAAGCAATCACATGGTCACAGCAATCAGGGGAGCATCCACATGTGGTTCTGAGTGCCTAGAACCCCTCTACCAATAGGACGGAATGCAAATATTCCTTTCTGAGATTCCTGTGGTTATGTAAATGTGTATTTCATTCTCTGGACACTAGTGGTCACCCTACAGCATTCCATTTCCCAGCCTGCTCCCTTTCCTCTCTCTTACTGTTCCTCAATCCCACTCCAAACCACTGGAGAGGACAGTGACCGATCAGATAAAATGGTCTGCTCTGTCTTAGTGTGTTCTAAGCTCACATTTACCATCTGCCCATATTTTTGTCAGAGGCACTGATAGCTGGCTCAGTATGCAGGGTAAAACTCCCTTCCAGACTGTTTGCATCATTCTCTCCTATGTCACACACCAGTAAGAGACTTTGCATTGCTGATACTAGAATACGTATTGTAAGAGAACTGTAACATTACAGTATATGTAGTGCAAGTTTTTAATAATATTCATTTGTTATTTAATGCTTCAGTCCTCTGTCACCAGTCTTCAGCTAAAGGGAAGATGCAACCATTTCTGAAGTCAATATTGATGTGAGGAAGTCCATGCTGTTCTTGTAGTATGGAAGGGGGGAGATAGCACCATATAGTAAATGTAAGGTTCAAATGATATAATTTAACAATATAGTATAGCACGTGTGTAGGTTTATTTGTTTTCTAAAATCTATTATTTTTCACAAGAATACAAAAACTACCCTGTACAATGGTATCATATAGTTGTGGAGCAGAATGTGCATCAACTGGACGGGCATCTTTGTTCTCTGAAATAACAGTCCTGCTTTAAAATAAATCTCCTACATATTTGTACACATGGCACTTGCTAAAACGTTCATCTTTGTTTCCCCAACTCTGGCACGGCTTTATATCTGGGTTTGGCTTATTTGCATGATCACACCTTTTCTGTACATGGATTACTCCTTGTAGGGGTTCATAGCAGTGAGTAGAGTTCAGGTCTAAACTGAGTGCACATGTAGCCATGCACAGTGAAAAGATATGCAGAGATACACTACGCTCCCTAGACTATAACCAAATCTGGATCAAGATCTATGTATATGGGGCTATATGGAAACATGGGGGAAGTTGGTGGATCTGCATCTGAACTATATGCAATTTCTATGGCAATTCAGTTTTCATAAGATATTTATCATTTTAAACTTAGTCCACATCCTCAGTATATACATCTTGTGCACTATCAGCACCTGTTAAAACAGGTGAGTAAAAACTGCAGATTTATAAAAAAAAAAAAAAATTATTAAAAACAAAACACTAAAATACAAAAACAAAACCCGAGTTACCCATGCCTCAAACAAAGGTGTTTTGAAAAATAAACCCCCACTAAAATGTAGACAAAGCCTTCTACTTTGTCCATGCTTTTAGGAAAAAGCCTCCCTGCAGTATAGTATAATTTGTACTTCCTAAGTGCTGCAGCTGAAGTTCATTATATAGCAGACTGTGAAAAATGGTTGCAATACTAAATTAACACAAAGCACAGTGAACTGTTGTCCTGAAGGTAATGTGTACACCTGTATTTGGTTAGGTTATTTATTAGACTAGTCACATTAAACGACTTTAAGGTTGACAAAAAGGATTGCCAGTATTTGACCTTAGTAGGATTTCTTGCAAATTTTAGAGTAGACTATCTTTACTATATTCAGTCCAAAAAAATTTATTTTATAGCCCATTTTTCTCATTTGTTATGGCCCCTGACCAATTTAACATACATAAATTTGCTGGAAAAAACCCATGCAACTATAAACCAATTATTGATTTTGTCTAAGGGCAAAATCTACTAACTCCTACACACTGCCAAAACAATATAATTTGCACAAGAAAAAAAATCAATATTATAGCATAAAATAAAAGTAGATTTACAGATGGGGGGGTGGAAGGAGCAATGCACCTACATACAAATGCTGGTTTCTCCTCTAACTCCTACATGTGATTAGGCTATTTTAGAAGAAAAGCCGATTAGATCACTTTAGCTTTCATTGTTTTGTTGTTTCATGTGGATGCGAAGTTTCAGCCTGGTGTGCTTTTCTGCTGCCTTTATTGTGAGAAAAACAAGATCATATGTTCCTATTATATAAATACGAAGTATGACGTGGTCACAAAAAAAAATGAAAAAACAAAAACTAAGAAAACCTTTGAGGGTGTTACAGGATTCAAAACATCCAACATCGTTAATGCATTTAGCTGCAATGGAATGAATATAATGGCCATTTTTATAGATGAGTCACACATTTTACCACAGGTATTCTCTAACACTTCTGAAGGCTTGTTCATAAATAATCACCCTATGCTGGAGACGTGGGCAGGGAAATATTTCTAACATAGGATATTTTGGCAGTTAGTGAATACCAATACAGATTAATGTTAACAGTATATACTTTTGGAATTAAATACACATTAAATCTGCATAATAAAACAAAGCACAATTGAGAAAATAAATATATCTTAACAGAACAAAAAATACATTTTAGTAGATTTAGGAAAACACTGCACGTTGATACAATTCCTATACATATGGGTGGCAAACAGGTTGAGTCTCTTTAATTAAGAAAAGATCAAGTTGAAAACATGGTGATGAAGGTGGGAAACATAAAAGGGCACAAGTGCAGAGGATCCAGCTTTATGAACGGTAAAGAACTACTGGCCATTTCAAATTGGATCCTGCACATCCACCTCCTGGCCTGAGTTTCCCCATGTCGCAGACAGCATAAATCTAGGCATGTATAGCGGTAATAAAGTAATGAAAATTCTGCATTTCTGCAGGGCTGCACAGCCTCCTTCAGGAACTCATTAATTTGGAGAAGCAGAGCTTTCAGTACTTTATAACTGCTGCATATGCGGATATCTATGAAACAGGCGAGATGCAGAAGCCCCGGCCAGAAGGTGGAAGAGCACACAGCCATCTGCTCTATATGCGAGCACCAGAGTAAAGAACACTACAGCTAACTATTACCCTGAATTTGCTGGCAAAAGTTGCCATGGCACAAAGTTAGACAAATGAGGATTTAACCGGGAGGCAGGTTGCACTCGCAAGTGGGATGGATTTCGTATTACAACGTACATTTAAGTTGTTTACAAGTTCCTATCAACTGCAACTTAACGAACTTCACTGCGACATTAAAGGCGTATTGGTGCAAATAATTTACAACAGAATATCCCTATAACAACTAACCTTTTTTAGATACTAAGATGATTATGTACATTTTCCCATATCCCTCCGTTGTCTTTAACTGCTTTAGGTTGTCTCTAACTGCTTTAGAATTTAGTTTCTTGGCTGTTTACACAGTGGATGAGAGATGAATGGTGTCTAGAATCTAAACAACGTTTAAAACTCCATGATTGACTGCAGTCCAAACTCTATTTTTCCCTTTGTTACATGTCACGTTATTTTTCACTTTGTTAGAAGAATAGTATTTGAAGCAGCAATAGCCACAGATTAACACAAATTATCAGAAATGATTTGTGAGTTTCTTAAGCCTTTGTAATTGCAACCAGCACATTTAATTATTTATGGGACTCATCTGGTCAACCGCTGACCACACATTTATTTTCCCTGAAGAGGAAAACTGGTTTATACAAAGTCAGATAATCACACATCATATACTGAAGTCTCATTTTTTGCCCTGTAAATCCTACTGTGCAGTCACCAGTGAATGACTAAAAATTACATTAGTCTTCTTTTCTGAACATGCTGGACTGGTGTTTATACGTGCAAAATAGTGAAATTCCCTCTTAAATTTCAATCATGAAGCTTGATAACAAAAGAAAATGAACATTTCAGTCTCAGACAAACACATAAAATGAGATTAAGCAACATATATGATTATAAATTTCCCTGTGGTAAAGATGAAAAGAATTCTCCAGATGTTTTGCAACAATAAAATATCAAATGAACAGCCGACAAGATGTTTTACTATTAATTTTAAACAGGCACTATTTTGCGTCCTGATTAAAACAGATGTCTGACTACTTTCAACATCCGCTTCTTAAAATACAATTGGAAATAGAGAAATGAAAATATTTTACTAGTGTGATAAACCACAGGGAAAAAGAATAAAGGTTTTTTTATTTACTCTTTTACTGGAAGAGAAAAAACTACTGTACTGCATTTGAATACACTAGTGTTGGTACACTTTTTCAGCACGTGTAGTACTTTAATTGTTTACTATATTTACTAAAAGGCTAATTCATAACAGTAGACTGATACACACAAAAAGGGGAGGGGGATGCTTTAGAATATTTTAATCAGATGTAGCACACTTTTTTCCCCCTATTTTTATATATTAAAATATATTGTGGAGTATGTTCTACAATATATTGTATGTTCTATGTGATCAGTAGAATGCATTCACATTTAGTATCAATGGAATAGATCCAGATTTCTGTGAAAATGGTGTTTACGATCAAGGACTGCAAAGACCTGAATAAGCATGCTAATATGAGAGTACACATGTGCAGGTACCACCGTTTCAGTATGAGTCCAGACTTCCATACCTTTCGTATATCTGCATTGTTTGAAGAGTGGGGCAGTTGGAGAGTTAGTGGGAGTGGGGTTGTATTTAAATTTTACAGACTTTTCAGACTTCTGATCCATCTCCATTTTAAGCAGTTACATTTGCCACTACGAAAATCAGCTGACAGCTAATTGTCTGCTGTCTGCATTTTCAAAATGTGTTTAGTCAGCAACTTTTTATAATAAATGTAAAAGTACGCAGAAACATCTATTTTTCACCAACTTACCCATTCATTAAGCCAAAACGTTTTTAACCCTAACGTAATACTTAGGGCTAGATTTACTAAACTGCGGGAAAGGAAAAGTGGAGATGTTGCCCAGAGCAACCAATCAGATTATAGAACTTACTTTCCTATTACATACTAGAAAACGTCAGCTAGAATCAGATTGGTTGCTATGGGCAACATCTCCACTTTCCATTCCCCCAACTCAGTAAATCTGGCCCTTAGTGTTAGTCTGCATTGAGGGGATCAATCGTGATGGGAGGGGATGGATCAGAGAAAGGAAGGCTTAGGGTTATGCAGTGGGGAAGGAAGGCTTAGGTTGCGGGGAGGGTATAAAATGTAGAAGGGGATTGTTAGGGTGAGGATTAGGATAAAGGATTGGGGTAATACCTGTTGCCATTGGGGTTTTCTTCTAGGGATCTTCGCTTATCCATCTTCGGCGAAGAAGAGAAGTGACGTTTGCAGTCCCTCGTTGCAAATGGGTGTTAGAAAACAGACCTATCACAAAAGTGTGATTCGAAGCGAAACCAAACTCATTTTAAGTGAGGCATGGGTGTGCTTGTGCTCACCAGCATCTGATTCCCCTGGTGCTGCATTTAAAAAGCTCCAAACACAGCGGCAGTGGAAGTGTGGATCCGGTCCTAAGATCCCAACACCTACTCTATATACTCTCCTATGTATATAAGCAAAGTGAAACCGCATCTATGCAGTTGATTTTAGAATTCTGAAATACTTCTAGTCACAGAATCTTTTACAACTGCCAGAGCTTTAGGATGTCCTATTCCTCAGTTTCAATGACAATGAAAAGCAGAAATTTCAAAAGCAGTATTATAATGTTTTTAAGGGGCTTATATTGTGATTGGCATTCTTTTCCGTTTTGCCAAGGCATTGTTATGTAGGTTGTATACCTAATCTGTAAATAAATTAGTCAAAACTGTAAACACAGAACTTTATCGCATTTTAGCAGTGGAAGCAGAATAACCCATGTATGAAAGAACAGCATCAATTAGGTTTGGTTTTGAAGTAGATAACAGTGGATAAAAGTATTTAGAAGTGCTTGTCTAAGCTGCAGAGTACAACTTGCTTTAGTGTTATAGAGGAAGGGGGTTGATATCTAAAGGTTGCAAATATGTGTGATTTAAAATATAAATAAATAAATAAAAAAAGAGGACGTAATGAATAATTTGATTTAACCTTGAACTGCATTAGACAAGGCATACCTGCCACATTTAACAGAAGGGAAATGTTGTTTGTCATCAGCTTTTAAAGGAAAACCTAGCAATCCCCATGAACCCTATATGGAATCTTATACAAGCCAAACAAATTATTAATTTGAAGCATTAAGCTAGGAGCCACTTGTCTCCCTTCTATAAATTACATGACTCGCTTAACTATATTTAACTGCCAGTTGCTTCAAGAATTTGTAAGTGCAGACAATTATCTGTTGCAATAACAAGAAAGTACCTGGTTCCCATACATGCTACATGTATCTATACACTGATAACAATAGCTGCTGTTTTCTGTCTGACTTTTTATTCAAATAGTGTTACATTAATGTGAACAAACATTAGCTGCTCCCACCATAAACTCTAATAGGAAATAATTATCTAAAAATATTTTTTTCCTGCCGTGAAACGACAGGCTGTGCTATACATCTGAACGAAAACCGTAGCATCATCCAACAACCCTGGGAAGCTATAGTTCACATTGAGAACCACTAATTGCATTTAGTGCTATAGTGCAGCCTCTCGTTTCACGAAATGGGCGTCTGCTGTGGAGGTGTCTGTAGAATGAACACAAAACACAATCGCACAAGATTAAAATATGTAAACAAACCACACTCTGTATCTTGCTCTACATATATCTCAATGAATTGCACAATAGGTCCGGCTCGATAGAATTCAATATAAAGTAGGGGATATGGCACATATGAATCTGCATTTGTGAAGCAATAGATGACTCCAACAGATATACAGATTCAAAAACATAGCTAAAATGTGTGCTACTTTTCCAGTTAGCCTACTCTCTCTCTCTTTCTCAAGTAACATATACTATGCTCCACATATCTTGTAGACTATATTATAGATATATTAAGGAAAGGTCCATGCTGGCTCTGCACTCCTTGGTAACTTGTTTACATTATCTTATCAGGTGTACTTTTGGCTGACATGCTACAGTAATTGTAACAAAACAGAGAATAAAGTTATTGGAATGTGTGCAAAATTCTAAATACTAGAAATATCGGAGCATCCCAGAAAACCTAGTACTAATCAACTATATTAATCAAACTTATAGCTTCTGTTCCAGCTGAAATCATACATCATGTATTTGTGCTCAACTTCTCAGTGTTCAATTGACAAACTACTAAAGGACATTAAAGGAGAAGGAAAAAAAATGATGCCCAAAGGTCGAGTTAAGCAAGAAAGTATGCCAATAATTCATACTCATCTGTACAAGAGGACAAAGCAGTGCAGTAAAATGGTACTGATGGAGACAGCAGACTGATTTTACAAAGCCAGAACATACAGGGAAAAACAATCCATGAAATTAAATATATAAAAATGAGCTGTGTAATTAAATTGCCCATTCATTCCAAAACAAAATAAAATCGGCCCCTGTGGGAATAAGGTAATAAGGGCCAGCGCTCTCTTTTTTTTTTTTTGCTTAAATGAAATAAAATAAAAAGGAGCATTTTGCACCTTGTCAAAACCATGTTGAATTGCTGGGAGAGGCAAATTTCAAAGGTCACGAACTGGCAGGTGATATTTCTGAAATTTAACTTAAATTAAAAAAACGATTAAGTATTTCTAAACAAATAGAAAAGTCAGTCCGTATTTTCCCTGCATGCAAGCAGCGTAAATGAATTTGCACCCCTCACATTGTAACATGGTTTGTCCATGTTCATATTTGCTCCTTTTTGAGCATTTAGGGACATATTCCCACCTAAGAAACAGATGCTTCTTAGATGCGTATCCTTAGTAAAGGACACACCCGTAGCAGGTCCTTAACGCAATCTACGTACCAGTTCGGTATTTTAAGTAGAAAGAGGTGGCATAATGCTGCCTTGAGGAGGGATTAGGTAGAAGTGGGAGTGGGGAGGGATTTAGATTAGTCGGGGAGGGTGGAGGGGAGGAACAATGTCAGTACAGACATTGCACAGATAGCTAAGGTAGCCCTATGGAACTCTCAAGTGACATAAGGTATCTAAAAACGGGAGTCAGGATGGGTGAGTTAGGTGCGGATCTGTCTGCACCTATCTAGCCTGGTTCTTTGAATATGGTCCTTAGTCTTTTCACTCTGGATCAGTCCCATTGTTCTCTATATTTCATATAATGTGCCCTAATTATAGGTCACAAATTAAATGGGGGTGTCCAGTGACAAAAAGCACACCAAAGTCTTACATTGCTTGCATGTGAGTTCTGCCACCCATGCCACTAAGTAGGTGTACTTCAAACTATTTGGACAAAATTCTGCAATAAAAACATTTTTTATTGGAAATAGATATTGAGGAATTAGCTCTGTTGCAATTATCCTAAAATAATTTACTCAGCTATAGGTGAAACATACTCCCCTGGTTTCACAAAACGACCAACCTAACAAGAATTTCTTGGCAAAAGAACGTTCAGCATTGCTCATACACATTATACAATTTGTCCTTAGCTCTGCAAGCCAAGTAGAACTATAGCTCTGTTCAGATATATTCTAATTTGCAAACAGAATCCCAAAAGATTATATATATATAAATATATATATATATATATTTTGAATAGGAGACTTACAGCGCACTAAACAATCTGATGGTATTCAAAATAAATATATATATATATATATGGATTATTTATTCAAAAATTGCACTTCCCATAAACAATAATATGTGCTGCTCCCCAGGCCCAAAAATAGTGAGCCTACCACTGTAGTAGGTTCAATGGTGTAGTTTATTTTTCCTAGGAATTTTGGAGTAGGGGGCGCTCAGTGCAATGTAAATAATACAGTGATTTACCAGACAAGGACAAACAGATAGGGAAAAAAGAGGGAAAACGAAAAAAACAAGAAAACAAGAAAAAAAGAGAGGGAAAATAATAGTGTAGTATGTTTATAACACCAATATTAATTAATAGGTCTAAAAAATTATGCGTACCAGAAATTTTCTTGGTTATCACACACAGGTAACTAGGTGTCATACCACAAAGGGTTTGTGGTGGATCGGTTTTGACCAGTTATGGTCACCACTAAGACTATCATGTCGATATGGTATACCAGGTGTTCACATTCATACTTTGACCAGTGAAATTCATATTTCTCAAAGCTGCAAAAGCCACAAATTGTTCAGGAACATAACCCTCCCTCATATCTATAATATTTTCAATTTGAAAGATTATGTCACCCTTGGAAGGGAAAATAATAAGGAACTGGCCATATACAGTGATTGGTAGCCAGCTGCAGCTAATAACACCAGAAATATTAAGGGCATTATTACAAGTGACACCCAGAGGGTAAAATATGGATTTATAGTTTTGATTATCAAAATCAGATATGCAGTTTTTGGAATCTATGCTTAACCCATAATGAGGTTATGGCCCTCGCTGTCCCATCACCTTATACTTGCCAGTGGGGAAGGGGTGATGGGAAATTTAAATTTCTGAGGAGTCCAGAGCTCACTGACTTCAAATGTGCGCCCCAGGTCCCAGACTGGTGGACAATTTCTCTGCTAAGCCCCTAGCCACAGTGGTTATATCAGTTTTCTCCTTTTTTATTTTAAGTTGCTTTGCATGTGTTTTTCTATCTAGCCTTGTAACCTCATATTGTTAAATCTTTTGTGTAATAAGTATTGAACTTTTTGGTAAAATAACTGTTGATTTATTTAGCCTGTTCATATATACTCTGAACTGCTGACTGCTTTTGGCTACTGTAACTCGAGGGTAGCAAGAATAAATCATGCAGTGATAATTCCTGTTAACATGAGATAGCTGCTATAATTAATCCAGGCGGATGTGTCATGGGTGGTAATTTTTTGTGAGATTTGCCATAATATAAATGGGGCAGTGCTAGAATATTAATGCAGATTTTATTATTATAAGTGAATTGTAATCACTACAATAAAGCTTATTTTTTTATTTTACAAAATGATTAACAAACCTTAATAGATACAGCCATAAATATCCATTATCAGAGCAGCAGGAGATTTTGAGATCCAATTAGCAACTGGGTACACTGTGTGCATATAACAGATTGTGCTTTTCTATATTGGTTCTCAAAAAAAAAAAAAAAAAAAAAAAAAAAAAATTCAACCCAATGCTTTATTCAGGAATTCTTATAAAATGTATCCCATCTTCCTTGGTGGCACAGCAAACAATAAAGGAGGGGGCTGTGCTTACTATTGGTGAAAATGCTGAAATCAATGTGCCCAAAACTTAACCTATATTATTAAATCAATTTAAATATAAAACAATCATCTTCTCCTGTCTCTAAAACTCATTGATCTTTATTCATTTATCCTTATGTGGATCTGGTAATTAAGGCTCTGTTCCCTATGTACACCCTGAACTTGACTTACACTTCTTGCAACCTAGATACAAGTTCAGCATGCACTGGCTTTAATAGCATACTAAACACATTTACTAGGTGTCTAGTGTAATAAACGGTTATATTCATATTTTATTGACCAGTAGTGTCTACCGGACACTGTACTATACAGTTGCAGCCCCATTGTGTGATACTGTGGCCCTCTTGAAAAAGGAAGTGACTGCTCGGGTCTGCTGTTAAAGACTTTGGCCCAGATCCTAACCTACGTACAGTAGTGATTTTACACTAACCGCTGATATAAAAATCGCCCATTTGTATTTACTGCGCATGCACAGGGCAGATGTTACGCCACGTAACTCTGAAAGTACGTGCCATCAGCGTAACTACAAACGAAGGGGCAGGTCATCCATACGACACCCGTAGTTACGTTTGGTAGGCATTTAAATTGTACAGTATGGGCCGGTTAGGCCGGCACGTACGTGAATCCATTACGTACGTCAGTACTTACGCTTTGAAAAGTTAAGGAAGGGTTTGGAAAGCATAACACGACCAAAGTACGTACAAGCGAGGGGAGTGCATAAAAAATACACTAGTGTAAATACGCTACGCAATGAAACGTAACAAGCACTTAGGTCAGGATCTGCCCCTTTGAACCAGATTCAGATGCCCAAAGCAAGTTAATTCCGGTACTTTAAGATTTCCGCAACATCCCCAAGGTGAACCAGTCCTTATGGTACTATTTACATACATCCTTCTCCCACACAGGGAGGAATTTAATTGAATGTAATGTGTCTCCAGAGTGACATCGCGTGAATTTACATTGCAGATTTTATTGATTTGAGGGACATAACAGAGTTCAACGTTTTGCTTGGTCTCCTATTTCCCAAACCTAGATCTGATAAAAGATCTGTGGCATGAAAAAAACTTTAATCCCCTTCCTCCCCAGACAACACATCTTCACATCCTTGATGTGTCGGAGCGGATTTCACAGCACAAAGGTAACAAACATTATAGGAGGCAGATGGTTTTAAAGGCACACCCCGTCACTCCCCTCTATCGTGCGGGCTTTATGGCAGCTTATGCTGCCATAAGCCTACCTTAACTGCAGCGTGCAGATCAGCAGTCCGTACGACCGCTGATCCGCTACAGTGTGGGAGCCCCCTCCCACACTGTACACTTACCATGCTTCCCCCCGCCCGCTTTAGCGGGCGGAAGGGAAGCACAGCCCATTTCCTCGGAAATGGGATCGGACGGAACTAAGTTCTGTCCGATTGCTGCTACACTTGGGTTACTATAGTAACCCTAGCATAACATCTGAAGGCAGGACACTTACGCACCTTGCGTGCGTAAGTGTCCTGTCGTTATTAGATCTGAATACGGCCCAAAGTTCTTTTAAAGGTATATAATTATTGATAAAAAAGCCTTTGCATAGATAGGAAGAATAAAAGTTCATAGGTAATCATCCGGTGGTCCCACTTATGTAAAGAATACTATAGAGTCCTCTAGACAAGGGCTCAAATAAAGGCCCCTCCACTGTGGGCTTGGGACCTTTGATCTTCCTATGATTAGGGTCTGTGGTATGTAGAGTGTCCGAGGCTTACAGCCTCAATCCCCTGTGGCTTTGGGTTGTGTGTTCTTTACAGCACACACTCTGTAGTTGCAGCAAGCCGAAGTTTAAAAGATGAAGATGTATTTCTAAAGTGATGCCTTCACTGCTAGACACGAGTGGCAAATAGAGATCTCTGTTTTCCAGGACAAGATACCCACGCGTTTCACCCATAAAGATTTGGGCTTCGTCAGGGACTGTTTACCCTGCTTGTAGGTTTAATCATGTCCAACAGTGAAGGCATCACAGAAGAAACATATCTTAATTTTTTAAACTTGGGCTTGCTGCAACTTCAAAGTGGTAGACTAAGCAAGCATTCTTTACATAAGTGGGACCACCAGATGATTATATATACACTTATTCCTATCTATGCAAACACTTTTTAATCAATAAAAGTATACATTTGAAAGAACTTTATCTTAACTTTGTCTTAGTTATTCTTGTGGAGCATGAGAAATATCGCTTTCATCTTGATCACTAGAGAGGATCTCAGGAACATCACCACAATGTTCCCTAGGAACCTGCTGAACAGCAGAACACCAGCTGCTCCCGGATAAGAATTGCAACCTACAGTGCAACGCAAGTAAGCATACCTCTTCTCTAACTTTCTAAAGTAGAATTTATTATTAAGTAGTATCCGTATGTAGTATATATGTAGCACTCAAACACTGTGGAAAGTATTTTTATAATAAACATTCTAACACAAGAGTGGTACATGCAAAATGTAAGCAAATATATAACAAAAACAAAAGTTAATTGATTATACATTCAGTTATTAGTTTGGCAATGACTATAAAGCCAATTGGAAGCACAGGCTCTGTAAACAACATTTGCACTAGACTGGGATGAAACCAGTCAATAACTCATTCTGGATCTACTTTGGAGGAACTGAACATTAAAGTACCAAGCGTAACATCGCCATACTGTCATTCCATTTCAAGTGACAATCTGGACAGCAAGCTTGCATTTTGCCAAACATTAATGGTAAGCGAAGCTATCGGGCTCCTGGTGGTAGCAATGTAACATGGTCCTTAGTATGAAGATGATGTGTTACCCTATGTTAATTTAGTAAAGTGTATATTCAGAAGAATGTATCATACAAAGGTGAAAGTGATAATCTTCTATACCTCTGACCGCACTTCCTCGGTTTCCACCTCTGGCTCATCTTCCCCTCCTTCTCCCTGTTGGTGTCCCCCAGGGTTCTGTCCATGACCCACTCCTCTTCACCTTCTACACTCTACACTTCCTCGATGGGTGAGCTCATCAGCACCTTTGGTTTCAACTACTACCTCTACGCTGATGAAATGCAAGTTACCTCTCCTCCCCTGACCTCAACCCCTCCATTCTGTCTAAGATTTCCTAGTGCCTTGTGTCCCTATCACATGGATGGCCAAACACTTCCTCAAGCTGAACATGGACAAAACGGAAATCATTTTGTGCTAGGATTCCCCACCCCCTCCACCATAATCATTGATGATAACTCTGTCTCCTCCTTCCCTCAAGTTCGCTGAAGAGGTGTCATTCTTGACTCCTCACTTTCCTTTATACCACACAACCATGCGCTCTCATTCTTGCCATTTCCACCTACGCAACATTGCACGCATCCGTCCCTTCCTCACAAACGAAGCTACTAAAACCCTCGTCCACTCTGTAGTCATATCCAGTCTCTACTACTGTAACCTCCTCCTCATTGATCTTGTTGATCTGCCAAGCTTGACGCCTCACATTTTGCCATGCTGTCTGTGCTTCACATTATTGAATTTTTGTAATATTTTTATATTGTATTTTATTATGTACTATGCTGTACATCCCTACCATGTATGTCTGTACTGTATTGTGTGGCACCTTATAAAAGATAATAAGAAATAAGCATATGGCATAAGTGAGAAAATTTCAGTATACCGGTCAAGCACCTAAAGCCAAATCCTGAACACACAGTAGTCCTACTATTAATGAAAATTTAGCAGGATACTTTTTTTTTGTTTAGGGGAGGGGAACAATGGAAAAAAATAGCTCTTCCAAAAACTATTCCAGTGTTCATGCTCCAAGGAATACATCCTGTGTCTTTAAAATGTAATTGCCCTAAAGCTCTCTGTGTTTTGACAGATGCAGAGGGGAACTCAACCATCAAAAGATTTACAACACCATATATACAATCACTTTATGCAAACATAAATAAAGGGGCAGCTTATTAAAGCAGACAGAATGACCTTCAAGGAAAGAAAAGACAAGAAACACTTACATTTATAACAGTTAACTAAAGGAAAAGACTAAGTTTTGTGCATAAGACAAGATATTTTCCAGAGGTAAGCATGATGTTCAAACCTACTTCCTTCCTTTTGTAAATTATATTATGCAGACATAGCAAGTCTGAACAATATCTGGTTGACATTAATAAGACTTGTTATGACTGGTAATATTAATTCTCTTGTCACAGATCAACAAAACAAATCTTGAGTGAAGATTTCATTTTACACATACACTATTCCCTGGGTTACACATAAAGTCCATTATTTAAATATTTCCACACTAGTCCCATAACCATGATGGCCCTTAACTTTTTTGTTATAGGCCTGGGCACTAAAGTGCTGCTTCATTAGAAGCAGCAATTCTCAAGCATCCATTGTTTATTCATGTCAAGTAACTTATTTGCAATGTGAAATTAAAGTAACCAATTATGATTAATGATTTTATTTAAACAGGGTACACACTGGGGCTTTTTAGCAGATAATCTTCCCAATCACACATCAAAAGCCCATGGGGCCAATTCAGAGCTGCACTTACACCTCTTTGTGTAGACCTGAGCAATACCATGTTGAATTGCAGGGGGGGGGGGGTCAAATTTACATTGTGAAAGCAAAATTAAAATTAAGGGGTAATGCTTCTTGGCTCTATTCTAACTCTATTTTAAAGAATAAACATAAAGCTATGCAGTATGTGTAGAAGTATAGTAATTTTCCTGCATGCAAAAAAAATGTAAATGAATTAACATCCCTTATAAATATGATTTATATCAATGTATTGAGACCCTTTTGGTGGCTTAGCCATCTACTTAAGCTAATATTGACATAATAGGTTGGGTAGGGTTTGTTATATGGAATATTAGGGGTTATCTATTTCCTTTGTCCTTAGTGGAAATTCTTATAGCCCAATTATTTATACATTTTTATAATTAGTAGGATTTTTTGGGGAACAATTTCTATATTACATACTGTCCACTATTCACACACAATATAATGTAGTTGAGGCCTGACAGGGCTCTCCCCATAGTGTTTTAAATCAATCATTATTGTTGTGTTAATATTCACATTACATTTTTTGTGTTTTTTTATATTTCGCTGGCATTTAGTGAGCAATCCTTTGGTTGATCTAATATTTGGAGTTATAGCCAGAGATTATGTGTTGCTTTAATATATAACATGGCCTATAAGATGAGGGTTATAGGAGTGACCCTTTGTTCTCATTCTCTTTGAATTTCTTTTTATACTAGCTTTGTGTGAGTAAGACTACACCTATAGCTTGGGCTCTATTGTATTTAAGAAATGTGATTTCTCGGTATTAATTAAATTGTATATGATTTCAGATAACTAATCAAATGTAAGATTTTATACCCCTAAATTTTTCCCACAAGTGGAATATTTGCATGACAAGATTGAGGTGTGGAGGAGACTCTTTTCATTGATGGGAAGAGTGAGCCTAATAAAATGATAGCCAATATATACAGTACTTTGGGCTGAACTAACTCCCCGATATACGCCTGAAACAGCTTTTTCTCTAAACCGTGTAGGTGTGTTACAACCTTGGTCTGGGCAGGAAAAAGTTTAACACAATGCCGCACAAGAGGCTCAGGGGGTATGGCACTTCCTAATATGCAATTATATGATTGGGCTGCCCACAGGCACTGTTGAAGGATTGGATTATAGACTCTCCTCATGGTGACTTGCACTGGTAGCTGGTAGTGCAAGCTGGGCAAGAACATACCCCTATGCAATGTCTTTTAGCGGATATCTAAACAAGACAGATTCCTGCCATAGATTGGCAGGCAAAACTCATACGGAACAGGTGGAGGGGATAGATTCTGGGATTCCATTGTGTAACAGAACACTAGTGGAACTGCAGGAGCTAGAGGGTAAAGCCATGTGGCAGAGATATGGAGTGATCAGGATAGGCAAAATATATCAGAATAACACTTAAATCCTGCATGCAGATAGTGGAGGAAAGTGGTGTTCTAATAATTTTTTTTACATTATTTACAGTTAAGACATGCACTTTAGGTGAAATTTGGGTCTCCTACTCACATTAATATCATAACCTTTCAAGTTAAAATAAACATTGTAAACACTGGGGCAAAGAAAACTTATTTCATATATTTGGGCTACAAATGAAGAATATAGTTGGTCGAGACTTACTTCAATATGTTAAAAGCCTGCGTCTGATAGCTAATCTATGTGTGACTAGAACCTGGATGGGAAGCAGTGCTCCTGTTTTGATGGACTGGATATGCTTGGTGGATTCTACCCTGGCATACGAGAGAGTCGTGTTTTATAAACGTAATGCTAAAACGTCAAAGTGTGGGGTAGATGGCATGAGTCTGAATTTATAAATGACATGCTGGCAGCCCAAAATGAATAGAAATAAGTAACAAACTTTTATTGGTTGCTACATGCTCTACAAATACAAAATTACAGACGCTGTAAAATGACATATTGAACAGGCTGTTATGGCAAGTTAAGGACGATACATTGGTGTATAGCTAAAGGTTTAGATTTTACATTATAGGGGAAGGGGGGTCAAGCAAATGATGCTGTACATTTTACAATGGATGATTAAGTAAACAAATGCATGAAGAATGGATGTGTTATGATTGCAATCATTTTGAACCGAGCAATGTTTGCTATTGTCATAAGAACATGTTTATGGTATATGATACATATGTACTGTTCTTGCTGGGTCATTTATTTCTATTTCTTGTATTCTATAATGCAATTACTGCATCACATAAATGTAAAATGATATGATGTATTTTCTACTTAATAAAAAATATTCAATATAAAAAATAAATAATAATCAGAAAGCTTAAATTAGAAGCACATTGAAGAGGTTCCAGCTCACAAGGCAAGATAAGCTGCTAGATAAGCTACAAGGGCAGCGCAGTGGCTTAGTGAGTAGCACTTGTGCCTTACAGTGCTGAGGTCATGAGTTCCCAAATTTGGCTTTATCTGTGTGGCGTTTGTATGCTCACTCCGTGTCTACTTGTTGTTTCCCCCCACATGACAATGACTAAATGAACCCTAGTATGTATATGTATGTGTTACGGACCTTCATTCCATACTAAGCTCCTGATTTTAATTTCTAAATCTTCACTGTAAATGACAATTTATGGCGCTATATAACTAAATTAATAATACATTTAATTCCTAAATTACTCTGTGCACTCAAGATCAAGTTTAAAAACTGGCATCCAAAATATGGACATTTTAATGGAGAAAACACACTATCAGATGAGCATAAGGCCTTTATGACATTGGCCCAGATCCAGAACTACGGCCGTCTTCCACAGACGGCCGTAATTTGCTGAAAGATGGCTACTGCGCATGCGTAGTAGCTATTGTACGTAATCTACGTATCGTTTCGATACGTAGATTGTGTATATGTGGTCTTTAAAAGGTTTTAAATAAGGCAGCTTATTCTCTTTATATTTATTAGTATGTTCTGCTATAATGCAGGCAAATTACATAGGCCCAGATCCAGCCTTCAGTACAACAGGGGAATTACGCACACAGCGTGCGTAACTCCCCTTCAGGTAACATGTGCCCATGCGCACATCCATGTTACAAGTGTATACCGGCAGGTGTAAATAACATTGTTACGTAGTACGCCTGGCGGTACGCAAAAGTGGCTAACCCCTAATTTACACATGTCGCATCTCTGCCGTAGAGGCGGAGATAGACATTTAAATATTTAAGTTAGGAATCTGGACAAGTGTCCAGATTTATTACTGAGAGCAGGGAGTACAGAGGGCATGCACTCCCCGCATCCAGGTCGTATTTATGGACCCTCGCACTCACATAATGTGTGCGGCGGTCTGGATCTGGGCCATAGTACTTAATAATAAACATAAGACAGCAGAATGAATGTGAAGCAATAAATGGCATTAAAGACATTTTCAAATCTAGGAGCCAGACCATTTGAGAGCCAGGTTTTTTGACAAACCGTTTTATAGGGACAATCTAGCATATATAACAGCAGACTGGATCCTTAAATGCTGCTGAAGCTGCTAAGCTCAGAGCTCCAATCACAGCAGAGATCTAAAGCTGGATCCTAGATGTATCCTTAATCCTGTGCATGTAAGAGGGGGCCACACCCAATGTAAGCTTTGGATGGTGCAGAATTCTGGATAGTACACCTTAACCAAGCCCTTACTGCACAACTTCCCCCCCTTACCTCCCACTTTGTATACCCTATGTAAACCTTCTACAGTGCCGTCGGAAATGCCTTTCATTATGGAAGTCTGGATCTGGAGTAATGAAAATACATATGTGCACATATGTACGCACCTTGTGAGCGGAATGCTTCTCTATATTGTATATAAGAATACAATATAGAGAAGCATTTATAATAAAAACCTTGTTTTAGTAACTAAATATGAGGCATATAAATAAAATAATTTAAGAACCATGGGCCTGATCCAGCACTCCCCTAGGCACTCACCTTAGTCGTCCGTATTTATGGCGTCTTACACCGACCAAACCCTACCCTAACTTTTCAGAGTGTAACTGCGGGCGTCCGTAGGCTCCATGCGTAGTTACGGCGCTTAGCACGGCCGTACTGTACGATTTAAATGCCGCATCCCGCCCTCGATGCGTAATTATGGGTTTCGTATGGCTGGCACGCCCCTTCGTGTGTTGTTACGAAGCTGGTACGCTCAAGGCCTACACGCTCTGAGTTTCATTGCGTAACATCTGCCGCATGCATGCACAGTAAGTACTAAGGGGCGCTTTTATGCTCACGGCAATTGTAAAATCACAGACGGGCGTGGGTCTGGATCTGCCCCCATAAGAACAAAACATATAAAGCATGAAAATCAACATTTTACAATGTAAAGACTATAGGGGCCCTTAAATAGTATGTTCCGTTAGGTCCACTGAGTTATAAAGATGCAGAGATATATCTAGATTTGCTAAATTCACAGATTTGTGTGTTAGATTACACACAGTACAGGAACTGTGACACAGTGAGTGGAGAGGCCTTGAGACAGCCAATGCTGCACCCACAGTGTTCATCTGCCCAATGCACAGTAGAGGTGTCACATAATACATAATAGGATTTCACTATATAATGATTTACTGTAATAAATATTATGATAGATGGTTATATTATTTTCAGTTTTTATATGGCATCATATTACATAGTTATTTACAAGATTTAAGCAACCATTTACTTCAGTCCTTGTCCCAATGGAGCAGCCAGGGTTAATGATCAGTTTTCAATGGACTTACTAGAATCCTCCAATAACACACCTATTGAAGCCTTATTTCCTGAAGAGTGCTGGCTATCTTAGGAAGCCTGTCATTAGAGCATTACACAGCACTTTGCTACGGGGTGACCCTACATCCCCTCTGAGACCGCTTGGAGAGAAAATCCCAGGTGTGTAATGCTGGGATCAGAAGCATGGTGCTGGATGCTTCTCTCCCAGCAGATTCAGAGGGCAGGTAGGAGGGATTTCAAGATTCTGTTTTCATCAAGGAGTCCAGGACAATTCACAAGAATGTAACCATGAAAATTGTATAGCATTACTCGTATGTTTAAATGTTAGCAGTATGATAGTTAAAAAAACGTTAAAAACGTCAAAACCTAGATACATCTAGCTTATCTACTGTTAAAATGTAATCTACTATTGAGACCCAAACAGTTATAGTAACCCAGTATGAGAACACATTACTAACAAATAGTTGAGCATTTTCAAAAAACGAAACATGATGTAGAAAAATAATTTAACCCAGAACTTACTCACCTTCACATACAGTGCACAATTTCAAAAGGCTTTTTATCTTTTTTGGCAAGTTGCACTTCACCTACTGTTAAATTAGTTTTTCAGGCGGTTAAATCAATGTCTTGGTGAAAATAAAGTTAGACAGTGTCAGGCGGCCACAAAAATAATGATGCATTTTGTAACAGATGTCAGATACACTGCAGCCCATGCTGTGCCGAGGAAATCAGCCTCCTTATGTTCATATTACAGCATAATAAGCTGTGCACCTGCTCAGGCAATTGACCACTTCTACACTTTCTGCTCATTTGGATAATGCTAACCACAAGGAAAATAAAGAGGAACTCTAATTAGCCTGCTAATTTAGAGTTACTTAAGCGAAGTCTAGCATACTACTGGCAGCTATAATAAAACTTATAAAAAAATATACCTTTATTTATAGGTATATATACACCCCTTTTTTTACCAAGACAAAAACAGACGGCAAAGATTGTTCTCTTTTATTCTTTCTAGTTACAGACGTTAGACCTCATGGATGCAGTTTTAAAATACATCTTGCAGACAAAAAGGTCAGGTTAACATTTCTACATTATAGAACATACTGATATTGCATATCATGCAGCAGGTATTTTGAGAGGACGTTTAGATTATACAAGACTAAACTTTATCTTTGTTTTTAGCAGCTGTGGTTCATTAAATCACCTAAAAACCGCAGAAGCAAAAAAATGACATGCGTCTTTAAAAATACTGAAATTCTGAGTCAACAGTAACCTTCCAGAAAATATTTATGATGTTGATGTAGAATAAATACATTCACGGAAACACTGTTCAATATGTTGTCCTTGGTAGAACAGACTAGCAAGCTAAATATTTATATAAAACCAACACCTTACAACCTTCCCACAATAAGTGAAACCTTAAGAAGAAATACACACACTACATCTTTTGGGTAACAGTCAATAAAGGAATTGTATGTATTTATGGCTTCAATAGGTTACAACACTGCAAGCTAAAACAGTGTGTGATGTGGAACAGACATAGTAGTGATATAACATTCCTGTCAACTCACTGCAGTGGTGAACAATCCAAGATCTCTGGCTGTCACATAAATTTTGCCTTAACATCAGTTTTAAAAGGTCATGATGTAAAGTGCTCTAGCTGCTACATAATAGGATTAATCTTTAACCTTGGTCTTAAATATCATAACTATTTTTGAATAACCATTTCCAATGACCTAGTTTCTATGTAAATTGGCTACCCTTTTCAATTTTACAACTGTAAAATACGTTGTAATCTACTAGTTACAATTTAAAGTGAAGCAAAACAAATGTTATTAACATTAAAATAGAGAAGGGCCTTTGACATAAAACATTTTAAACTTTCACAACACCGCCAAAAACCTGGGTCTCATCAAAAACGAGTGGTGATGTGAAAGGTCTCTTTTTTGTTGACTTGGGTCTAATGACCCGGCATTTAGACCTGAGAAAAAAAAAAAAAAGTTTTATCCCAGGTATCACATAGAAATGGTGTCTGTGTGAAAGATCCCGTGTTGTTTTTCAACACAGATCCTTCACAGAAGACACATTATTGGAGAGATTTGTTTACCATTGCTATGGCAATAGTAAACAAATCTCTTAGTCGGTAGCCACGTGCAGGAAAAGGAGTAAGCGGCGGGTTAGGAGTACTTGTATGTCTCCTTTCTGGTCTGCCTGCAGCTCCACTATTCCCCAGTACGAATTTAGTAGTTGAATTCTGGTCAGAAAAAGAGACAGGCAACTACTAAATCCATAGCAGCGAATAGCCGAACAGCAGGTGGACCAGAAAGGAGACACACAAGCACTACAAAACGCTGCTTACTCCTGTTGTAGTTGCCTGTCTCATTTCTGGTCCTCTTTTTTTAAATGTCCTATGCATTGTGTGCAAAAAGTGCCCTTCATTTTTTTCCAGCCAATAAAAGCTCCTCTTTAGGCTTTTTTTTTTTGACATGACAATTTGGCCAGCAATAACTTGGGTTGAAAATCCTGTGTTTTTCAAGGGTGGTGATGTGAAAGCGGTATTACATTAACTTTAGGTGGATCATTTTTCCTAACATGAAGATTAATAAAAACAAAACAAACAAGAATAATGGTTAATTACAAACCACTGAGGTTCGCAAAATACCTTCTAAACATCAAATTTATTTACAAACATGTTGTCTATTTAAAGTTTGCGCATTAAAATAGCATTTATACAATGACAGCAATAAAAAGGTAAGAAAGATAACAGCTACTGTCTTGAGCACTTACATTTGTGTTAAGTAACACCATGTTAACAAAACCTCATATCTTACCTTTTCTGCCAAAGCCGTCAAGCTGTCAAGAAACCGTTGCCAAAAATCCTTAAACAGTGGGCGATCGATTTTCTTAAGGCTGTCTTTGGTACTTGCATCCACGCTCACATAGAGCTGTGTAACAGGCTCCAGAGATCTGAAAAATGCAATAGGACAAAATACTGATGTTACTTACACAACAAAATACCATGCACATATTTTTGACAGCTATAATTCACAATATGCTAAAAAATAAAAAAAAACACATCGTATATGTGTGCTTTAAGAGTTACACTTTTAAAACGACACACAGAAATCTGATAGTATAGAGGCGCTTAGCACATCCCCAGCCCCCTTTTCTCCTGGCCTAATTGCTTTTTACACCATGCCATCAAAAATGCTCCCAAGACAGAACTCTAGACCCAGATATGTCCTGGGTCTGCTTGCACACACCGATCCTAGCAAATTGAAAAACACCAGTTTTTGCGGAAGACTTGCTCTGGTCCTTTTATTTTACAGATAGGCAGAATTAGGAACACCTTTTCAGTACAAAGACTGACTAATGTATTCCAAACCTAGAATCCAGTAATTTATCATTTAAATACTTTAAGTTATCAGCATAATTAATGCTAAACAAAAATGACAAGCATAAAATGTACATTATACAGCCTTAAAAAGGTCTTTAATACTCCTTTCAGATCACCACCCTGGCAATATCCCGGGTTCACAGACTTGGGATATTGCTGGGGCAGCAGAGGATCCCAGGGTCACAGACCCCATTTCACACTGCAGGGCAGAACCGGGAAATTCAGAGATCCGGGTCTGCCCTGTCTTCATCAGACAGAGTAATTTTGTTTACCGTTGCTCTGGCAACACTTGTTGCCAGGGCAACAGTAAAAAAAATTGCACCAATCAAGCGCATTAGGTGCTACCCCGGTTGAAAAACCCGGGTAGTACCTTTCACACTGCACCCCTACCCGTGTCGGACCCAAAATAACCCTTCTTTTTACCCGGGTTGAATTCCCGGGTCTTCTGACACGGGTCCACCGGAAGTACCCCTTTCACATCTCCACGAAATACTCGGGATTTTGCCGAGACCTGGGTTTTTGGTGAAAATCCCGGGTATTTCGTGGTGATGTGAAAGGGATATAATATCAACACATTACAACTTAACACATGAACATTGTCAGGATATAATCAAATATTATGTGTACAAAGTAAATATCTGTATATAGCATGACCTCTGTTTGGCCAGGGTCTGGTGATTCAGGGAAATACCTTGAATGTAGTGGAGCAGAACAAGGTGGTAAGGTTAGGGCCCTGTTTTAAATGGATAAGTTTATTAGGGGGATCATAAAAGCTAGATTTCCGTAGAAGATCATCTCCAGACCCCAGACCTGTCATGTGCCACAAAGTTGGGTGCTGTCTGGAGAGGAGCAGGTTTTGGTCTTTAAAAAAAGTGGGTATGATACATACATGGCGTTCACTTCATAAGATTTTCTGGACAGAAGGAAGTGTTCCATATTCCCCAGTAATCTGCTAATCTCAGGCAGGATAAGAAACTGTTCTGCATATTGTATGTCTATTTTGTTATTCTCTGTAACTAAGCATTGTGATTATTATCATATTAAATATCAATTAATAAGTTCATGTCTCTGTGTTCTTACGGATTCACGTGTCAGACCAGCTCGGTTATTAAACGCTACTGAAGGGTAACAGAAGAGGTCATTCTGGGTTGATGATAATTCTGGTAAAGCATAACGGTGTTTATTTGGGTAAAGGAGAACCAAAGGCCTCCTGTAAATTACCTTGGTGGTGGCAGTTCATTGGTAATAAGTCATATTTGGGGTGGGAGAAGGGGCATTAGTCATTGTAGAACAGACCAGGTGGCTGTTGTGATTAACCTTTTGAGCCCCAGATAAGTCACGAAAGCCTCAGGTGAGGTCAGGGTCGTGACAATAATCAACTTAGGACCTTATTAAACCAGCCTTTTCAAAGACTCAGTATCCAAATCCACAGAAGCTGTCAGCATATTTTTTATTTATGGTACAATAAAAGGAACTCTACATAATAGACACACACAAATATTTACTACTGTTTAATATAAAAGAAAAAAATTTGTTTATGGATCACATTTATTAGACTGATAGGACTTACCTTATTTCCTTTGGAAACTGTGCATTTGTTACAAGGAAGCTAGATATTTGCTGGTGATGAAGCAGTCGGATTAGTCTGTTGATCTCAGGATACATAATTGGCTCCCCTACTAAGGAGAGTGCACAGTGCTTGACAGTCATACCTTCTTCAAATCTATCAGCTTTCACACCAGGCACTCCTACAAGAAAAATTGAATAAAGAAATTTACTATCAAAGCAATGGTCACAGTAAATTAATGTAAAAAAAAAAACCGATTGGTTAAATGAACCAATACAGACTAATTATTATGTTAGCACATTCAGAATAGGTTGTATGAAGAAAAACCATTAAAGTGCTACACTGGGTACACACTAGTGCATATTTTGGGTTGAAACACAGAATTATCGGGCAGGGAATTGTTTCACCGTGTACAGAACACACAGTGTTGCCAAAATCGTCAGTTACGAGTAACAATGTTGGATCATTACAAAATATCCCACATAAACATACCCAGCTTTAAAACACAAAACATACTCCGACAGTCTGTAGTGTTCCATTCATTTTAAAGTAGTGCTTCAAAGTTTGTAAATGTTTATTGTGTACAGACAATTATGTGTTCCGAGATATAAAAAATAAATCTCTTTCATCACTTGTGTATTTCATCACAGTGTCCGCTCCAATTAAACCAGTTTCAGTATCAAGTACAACCATCCCTGATGCAAAGTTATATACAAATAAATGCTGTAGCGTCTAAAAAATTGTATTCCTGTGCATCTGCAACAATATTACAGTGGTAAGATTTTAATATTTAGAAAGTAAAACTGTAAGGATATGCAAGGAAAAATATTTCAAGTTGGATGAGAATTTGATTGACTCCCTCAAAAATAAATAAATCACACTTTCAAGATTCAGATTAACTGGAAAATTCAGGGTCCATCATCCCTCCAAGACTCCGTCGCATAACCTGATGAAACTGTCCAGACTTTATTGCTGGCTAGACTCTCAAAGAACCTTACATGGTCTGGTACAATCACTGGCTGCTTGTTTATTGTGTAATATATAGTTGACTTGTTGTATTGTATAGTTGACTAGTTGTATTGCACGGTTATAATTTATATAGTTTTGTGCAATAAAGTTATTATCATACCCTCTCCTGCTTATCCGTGTGACTGCGGAACCTAA